>JAJKFJ010021129.1:0-20852 GCA_027382625.1 Tetmemena sp. SeJ-2015
AGAGAGCAAAATATACAGACAAAGTTCAGACCCTCCGAGGTCTTCTCTTACTTAATCCTAAATTAATCTCCTCAGTCAGATCAATAAATATAAATTCAGCATTTATTTTAATCAATGAAGGAAATGTGACTTCAACTTCTCTAATTTAGTAATATCAGTAGTAGTAAATAAGAAAAATTAAATCCATTCTCATATTCTCATATTTTCATCTATAGTTGCAGAATAAGAGCACCACATCACATGCTAATAATTTCATGCCTTCTTAAAGCGCTAACTCTGTTAATCAATAAAATTTGATGAAAACTCATATCATGCCTCACATGCCAAATAGAATTAGTCTTATAAAAGATTATTTTTTAATATGGAAGAATTTAATAGCTCAAGAAAATTAATACAACTGGACCTTATTGTTTAAAATAATAATTTATCTTTAAACTAAAAGAAATATTTTTATAGTTTTAATCCAAACAATTTCTGAAGCAAATGCCTTACTCCTCATTATAAATCTTTTCTTAAACAAAAAAATGAACTATGCTCAAGCGATTAAGGGAGATCGATTTAACAGGTACCTCCACTCTGGCTCCTATCTGTCTAAAAGCACTCGCCCTACACAAAGACCAATTTCTGCAGAACGAATAGCTCGACCCTCTCACTGACAATTGGTGACTTCTTGAGGGCTTGCAAAGGGTAATGGCTGAATATAGTTTAGAGAGGAGTTCAAGCATTGAGCCTTGCCTCAGTAGTGCAACTAGGCTGATTGATGCTGTTGTCTTTGATCCGATGTGGCCGAGCTCCCTTGCTAATTTGAACATATGATAATAAGGAGGAGAGAGAAATCTCCTTCAGAAATTTCTTTGATTAAATATAACTCTTTAAATTAAGCAAGAAAAGATTAGAGAACAAGGGAAAAGTTTGATTCAATTTATTAACTAAAGAATTTCGTTATTAATACTTATTATCATGCGAGTAATAAGTAAAATTACTAAAAAATAACCACACTTCCTATCTCAGTTTCATTTTATTTCTCAGGTAAGGAAGTAGTAGTTACCCTTATCTATATTGAAAGTGATAAACTATACTTTCACATTTTAGATTTGGATGTCAGATGCTTCTTTTCGCATTTCTAGGTTTCAGAAAATCAATTATTTTATTTATAAATGAAAAGGCTTATTGAGGTCTTGAACTTCATCCTCTCTAGTCAAAGTTTGCTTATAGCTAATATTTTAATAAAAAATTAATTATGTCTATTATGCTAATCATAAATTTTAAACTGTGGCAGTTAACGTATGAGATATTAGGTTGAATATATTATCATTTAATTAAGAATGAAATTATTAACAATTTTAACTTTAAATCTTATTCGAAGGTGCTCATCAAAGTCTTGCCTAGTGTTAAATATTTTTTTATCCTGGATTAAAATGTTGGTTCTTATTTCCTAGCATCAATATCTTTCCACTGTTCCTATCGTAATGAAAGAAGAGCGAAATCCATTTTATTTTAATTTAAAGAGTAATCTAACAAGGAACATTTTGAGGTAGTTATTTCTTAATTCAATGGTAAACAATTTTCAACTTTTCATTTATTATTTTTCAAAATAGATTTCCATTTTAATTTTAGCTATAATAGTGAAGAATAAGAAATTAATTAATGCTCTTTATATGTCTATATCTGAGTTGCTTCTTTAATTCATTAAGAATTATTGACCAATAATTTAATATATCAAGAGATATATAAGCAAAAACTTAAAGTAAATAATAATTATCAATTGATTAATAATCAAGAAGGGGCTATATTTATTTATCTTAAATTGTAATTAGTAGAGATTAATTTTATTAAATAGAATTTCTTCTTTTAAATAATTTATGAGACATTTAAAATAATATTAAATCTAGAGATAAATCTTATAGAGCAAAAATAAATGATAATTATTTTTAAATAAGCTAAAATAACACATCAGGAACATATTTAAAATAATATAATTAATATATTTTAAATTAAACTTAATTTTAACTCATAGTCAATAAAAAATTCTAACATAAAGTTAAAATTTAACAATGAAATGCAAAATTCTATAATTATCAGCTGAAGTTTTATTTGAATTTCATTTTTTATATAGAATTAACTGGATTTAAAAGTTTGAGAATAAGTAGATTTGTTTGAATAAATTTTTACCTTTCTATTAAGCATTAAAATTAATCTATTTTAATTCCTTCTGACATGCTTATGGAAAAATAAGTTCGAAGATATATAGTAGAAGTTTTTTTTATTTATTTTACCCATTTTATTTGAAGATTGAAATGTTTTGAAACTTTAATTTTATTTAACCAAAGTTGCTTATAATAGTGTGATTAAATTTATTTTTATGCCAGATAAGATTTAAGAATAAAAGGGAAAAATATCACGGAATTAAGAAGCAACATAAAAGGAAATTAAAAAAAATACAAATGAGTAACAGTAATAATCTCAAACTAAGACTCTTGTCAACTCATGACTTTACAGTGGTAATTTCTTCATTAGGTAAAAAGATCCAGTGGGCTGGAAAATTTAGCATCCCCACTTGTACCCTTCGTGAGCTCCTGACTCTTAAAGGAAACGCTAAGCCTAAAAACCGCTCATTGTTACTGGCTAATCTCAGAGTTTGAAGAAAAAAAACATGACATAGACCTCCTGCTATGTCAAGGAAACTCATCTGGGTTAGGTGAAAAAATTCAGATGACATAGTGTAGTATTTAAAATCTTATAAATTAATAAAATGATGAGATAAAATTTTGGCCATCTAATTTAGCTCAGAATAAAAATCTCTTATTTAAGTTTTGAATATTTTATCAAATAAATATTTGAGAATGACAGACAAGATGGTGATTATCGTAAAGGGTTTTCATGGAAAAACCACTATGGTAAGAGATTGCACAATCTCCTCGACTATTTTTGATTTGAAGAACTCAATTCAACGATTAGTGGGTCTTGAACCAAAAGAACAAATTCTTATTTATGCTTCAAAAAACCTAGACTCAGTCGAAAACAATCATATCCTATTTTTTTTATATAAAAATTTTTCTAAGTTTAAAATTAGAGAAAAACTGCAAAAAATCTCTGATAATCATGTTGTATATTGAAGTGCTGGGAATAAAAATAGAATTACCATTGGCTGCCCATAGTCAATTACTGCAAGAAGAAGAAGCAGGAGTTTCTAATAAAAGTCCAGGACATAGCCAATTTATCCTGCCTTTCGAGCTCTCTCTAAGTTAAGGAAGTTAAGGAACGAACTGCCTTTAGAACCATTTCATTATCGTAGTCCAAGCACTCAACCTTGTGTGCCTGATCTCTGGATGTCTCTTCGCTGAGTTATGAGAAATCCTCTCTCAGTATCTTATCGTTTACTGCTTCTCATTAAATAAAGAAAAATTGTAGGATTTGAAGTAGAAATGTAAAGTTGCAACAAATATACGACAAACAAAGCTTCCCCAAACCTCAAGGAGCGTAGTGTTTAGGGTCTTATCTGAAGTAGTTTTCAACATTTTAGTGCTCCTCATGGTGTTCTCTTCTTCAATTGTGCTTATGTTCCTCATATCATTGGTCAAAGTGTTTGAGATAGTAAAGCTGCTCACTTCTACAAGGACGAGCACGTTGCCATGAGTCTTTTCATCTGCTTCTTTCTCTGTGAGGTGGTCAAATAACTGAGAATTTCGATGTTTCCACTTCAAATGCTGTGGTACCTGTGATTGTGCTTCCTGCTTGACTTCCATTCTTAATTGCTAAAATGATAATTAAAATGAGAAACTTAATTACTCTTATTTATTTAGCCTTTAAAACAATTAAGAATTGGCAAACTGCATTTAAGAATCTAATAAGATGATTTAAGAACTCAAATAAAAATAATCTCTAATAGAGAAATCTAATAAGAACTACATTAAGAAAGTTTGCATTAAAAGTGATTCACTTTTAAGAATTCTTAATTAATTTAAAAGCTAAATAAATAAGAGTAATTAAGTTTCTCATTTTAATTATCATTTTAGCAATTAAGAATGGAAGTCAAGCAGGAAGCACAATCACAGGTACCACAGCATTTGAAGTGGAAACATCGAAATTCTCAGTTATTTGACCACCTCACAGAGAAAGAAGCAGATGAAAAGACTCATGGCAACGTGCTCGTCCTTGTAGAAGTGAGCAGCTTTACTATCTCAAACACTTTGACCAATGATATGAGGAACATAAGCACAATTGAAGAAGAGAACACCATGAGGAGCACTAAAATGTTGAAAACTACTTCAGATAAGACCCTAAACACTACGCTCCTTGAGGTTTGGGGAAGCTTTGTTTGTCGTATATTTGTTGCAACTTTACATTTCTACTTCAAATCCTACAATTTTTCTTTAAATCAACTCTATAGGATCACTGTACCTGTGATTTTGATAATTTGAACGACTTGGAAGATATTTTTAATCGGCTTGATCCAGCACAAAAATTAAGCATGATTCATCATAGAAAAAAACTATATGTATATAGAAATTATTTTTAATAACAAAATATTTTTAAATTTTCAAGTTTAGAATTTTAATAAAAAGTTTTTTTTTTTTTAAAAAAAAAATTTATTTTTTGGATTAAATGTAAAGCTCACAGATTTAGGAATGTCTTAACAACAAGCCACAGTAATTAATCCCAAAAAAAAAAATTTAAAAATAAAATTTTAAGAATTTAAAAACTTTTATATTTTTAATTTAAATTTTTAAAATTTTGGGAAGAAAACCAAATTTCTAAAAAATTAATTTAAACTACCCCTTCCTTTAAAAAGTTAATTTTGACTTTAAGGGGGAAATCACCATTTTTCTTAATGAATACCCTTTAAACCAAACCCATAAAAAAATTTTGAGAGTGCGGGCGAGGTAAACTTTCGAAATTTAAAATTGTTTTGGTTTTAAAAAGGTTAATTACTTGTTTTTCTCGCATTCAAAGTTTCAAGATGTCACATCAATTTTTTGATTGATCCTAAAACTCTTCGCCACTAAGCGCCTTCAGTTTGGAGTAGCGCGGGAAGATTTTTCCATAGATAGTTTCCTTATCTCAAGATCTCCCCGGCAAAACATCTTTTCGTTAAAATGGCATAACGTACAAAACTGTGAATCGAGTGAAGCCCCTTATAGATTTCACTAAGCCATTTATTATAATAATCTAAAATATATTTACATTGTTTTCAGGTTGAAGGGATAGCTTGAAGTTTGTTTGTGCTGAGAAGTTTGTTAAACACAAAAAAACCTTCATGAAGAAGAGTTGGTACAAAAAACACGATAACATAGAAGTTTACGAGTAGAAAAAAATAAACTACAAGTGCGTTCGGAAGGAACAGCGAAGCCTCAGGCTTAAAAGTTTAAAATTGTCCTTCATCCCCCGCTCTATAAAACGAGGGGATTTATGTTGCTTTCCTTAAGAAGCTCAGAGGAAGATCCAGACGGTGAGATGTTCTACTCGTTGAAACCTCAGCGTACACAAAAAACAAAGGAAGGGAAAAAGGGCAAAACGCTGAGAAAAACATCACTTTTTTTTAAAATGTTCCATACTCGCCAAAAGTTAAAAGGGCATTGATTTTACGGGAAACCCAAATTTAAAGGGGGACACTATAAAAAGGCTGCTGCTCTACCCACTTGATGCATGATTAAGGTATCGATACAGAGGTTTTAAAAAGGATAGTTGAAAGAGATTTGGAAGAAGAAAAAGACAAATTTTATGTGCGAGATAAGGAGATTGAATTTTTAGGAAAAGTTTTTTAAGCTTAACTTAATGACTTAAAGTCAATTTTTGCTTATCTGGGAAAAAGGGGATTTTTTAAGAGGTTCCTTTCTCTCTTCTGTTGGGCCAAAAATTGACCTAGCTTCCTCACTTCGAACCTGCTCCCGCATCTTTGTGCAAACTCGTCCCTCCTTTAAATTTGTATAGGAAAGAAGCTCACCTCGATTTCCTTTTATTTTTGGGTTCCGTGCTCTGAAAAACCTTTTGGGTCTCTCCTTCCCTTAAATAGTTTCCAGTGCCAGGTTTCTCTACACCCGTTAAACTCTAAAACTTATTTAAAAAAGTAGGGATACTTCTGAAGCGCTCAAACCATTCTCGGGGTATAAATTCCTTGCTTCTTTGGGGTTTTTTCCTCTACTTTAGGAAACTCTTCCTGTGTGCATCTTTAATGATCTTTTAGAATACCTGTTTGGAGGTCTTGAGTTCGCGAACGAACTGAAAAGTGTTGAGAGAAGCGAGGGGGCAAAAAATTGAAATACGTTTTTTCCTTTTCTGGTGTTCTTATCGTCAAAATTTTTCATCGCCAATTTCGCCTTCCCAAAAGGGAAAATACACTAAGAGAATTTCTCGCCGAGGCGCACCAAGGGAAATTTGCTTACTGCTATTCTCACCGACCCCGTTAAAAGGAGTGATGGAAATTGCATGAGTTGGGATTGTGCACAGAGGGTCTCAAGCCAGAAAAAACATCATGATAAACTTTGAACCAGTCAGAGCAACTGTCATTGACTTCAACAGATTGTAAGAAGAGAAAACATTTAGGAAAACATCGGTGCAAGGAAATGCAGGTACTTTCCCCTAGAGAAAAAAATTGGCCCCAACGGTTCAGTGCAGTGGGACATTTTGGGCTTTTAGTTGCAATCATACTTGAATGCGATTGAAACCAGTGGGAAAACTACTAGTGTGAAAGTGAAAATGAGCAATTTTAATTCGCAACAAGCATTGTTTAAAAATAGACAAAGGGATCAAACCTTTGAAAAAGTTAGTAAACAAAGTAAAAATCAAGGGAACCCCATAAAAACCCAACACTCGTTATCTGAGTAGAGGAGCACTTAGAGGTATAAAATTCAGAGAAATATGAGACCCAAGTCAAGGGGCACCTTTTCCCAGAAGACTTTTTGATTGCCTGTTTAGGGTTTTAAAAAAAGCATGAAATTTTAAAATATTAAAAAAAGAAATTAAAATTTTTCAAAAATGAAGGGAAAAATTTTTAATATATTTATAGATATAAGCTTGGGGGGCTTTAGAGATTTTTTTTAAATTTAAATTTTAATGCCGAAAATTTAATATTTTAATTTGAAGCGAAAGTCATGCAAAAATAGAATATAGTTCACTGAGATATAAAACCTGAAAAGTCAACTGCCACTGCTTTGCTTCCTATTTATTTTTCTTCCTACTACCTTCATTTTTTCATTAAATTCTTCACTATATTATGGTTTTAATGTTAATTTTAACTTTAAAAAATTTTTTTTTAAAAAAAAGTTAAATAAAAGTTTTTATTTAAAAATTAAAAACATTAGTTTTCTCTAAAAAAGTTAATATTAATAATTCATAACTTTTAAAGTGATAAATACGTTTATTAGAAAGAGATTTTTAATTTTAAATTATTTTATGGGTCCGATATAAATATTTTATCTTAATTTTTAAGTTTAAATTTTTATTAAATTGTATTTCCAGAGGAAGATGCAGTTGCTAATGAAGCTGACTCGGATTTATCGAAAATAAATATTAAAAATAAGGGAAATTAGTGTATACACACACCGACTACTGGGCAGTAGCATTAGAGTTTCTAATGAGCCTCAGGCATAACCCCCAAGCGACCAGTGGCTTGCCCACTTAATCAGCGATGGTTCGAACAGTGGAGAATCCTGAAGATTATCCTGAGTAGCGACGACAGCGTCCTCTTGCGGCTATTTGGCTATGGACTCTTTGGTCAATGGTGAAGCAGCTGATAAGAGACTGTGAGCTCAATATTTAAGAGGGATGCAGGTGATAGTATGAAATAGTAAAGCAAATATTAATAAATTACTCAAATTTCTAATCACTAATCGATTTTTTTCCGTTAAAAGTTCTATTTAATAATCTCTGAGTTGTTTAATTAAGCCAGATCTATTTAAAGAAATTGTAACTTTATTATTCTATTTATACTCAATAAATTTAACTTTTAAGTCAGTTTTAAATGCTAGGAGCAAGGCTTAGAGGTGGTTTTAATTTGGAATTATCAATTTGTGTGTTAGAGAATAATCCTTTATTAATTTTAATATGCTTGACATTAAATCCATAATAAACTGTGAGCAAATTAATTATGGTGATATAATCAATGAGCTAAATATTTTGCTTAAATAACGATCGTAATCTTCATCGATATCTTTTCATCATTAATTATCACCATTGCACTCTTCAACAGAGATATATCTAATTCACATCTTATAACTTTTAAATTTGATAGAGTATTTAAAGTCTTTTGATGACTATGCTGTGAGCGATATCACATTAAAGCTGCAATGAATTGATTCGCCAAGTAATGAATCCTGCATATAAGAATATAATTATCTATGTAATTGGATATTATTCAGCTGCCATCCCTTAATTTATTTACCTATAATCTTAAATATTGTTTTTCTCAATAAATTCTCGTCAATAATTGCAATAATTATACATATATTTTCCCACAATTATAATTTATATTTTTAAAGAATAAAATTTATTTTAAATTATTTTTTGTTTTTAAAAAATCATAAATTTTATTCCTTTTAAGATGGATATTGATCATGAAAAGACTGTAAAAGATCTAAAAAAAGCAATATATACTTAGAACGATGAACTTTTAACTTCTCAAATGTATTTTAAATCTAAAATAATTTTATTATATGGAATATTAAAAATTTTAATTTTAATAAGCCAAGAACAGACTTTAAAGTATATGGAGAGGAAAATTATATTTTATCTTTACATAATATTATGCTAAAAGAATTGAAATTGCGAAATTGATAAATTAAATCAAAATAATATATTTTTCTCAAGCATATTTTAGGGTCTGTTACTGAAGAGAGGCCTTCTTTCCAAGTGTTTCTCATTATATTGATGGCAGTTTGAATTATAAAATTTTAGTATAAATTAGTTCATTTAAATAGCTAAACAAACTCTCATATTTATAATATCTGAGATCTAGAAAAGTTTTTGGAAATGTATATAAATTAGAAATGATTAATCAAAAGTTTATTAAATATTAGGTAAAAACATCTCAGTTGAAGTAAAACTCCATTCTGTTGTAGTAAAATTCCATATTTAAAAATTTTACTACAACAGAATGGAGTTTTACTTCAACTGAGATGTTTTTACCTAATATTTAATAAACTTTTGATTAATCATTTCTAATTTATATACATTTCCAAAAACTTTTCTAGATCTCAGATATTATAAATATGAGAGTTTGTTTAGCTATTTAAATGAACTAATTTATACTAAAATTTTATAATTCAAACTGCCATCAATATAATGAGAAACACTTGGAAAGAAGGCCTCTCTTCAGTAACAGACCCTAAAATATGCTTGAGAAAAATATATTATTTTGATTTAATTTATCAATTTCGCAATTTCAATTCTTTTAGCATAATATAACAAATATAATATATTATTACTTCTTTAGTTGCATTTATTAGTTTTAGTTACATTTCGGGCAAAGTTATATAAAACATCTCACTTTTAATCTGAATTGATAAATTCGGCTAAAAACTTGTTCTTTAAAACATTATAGATAATAGATAAAATAATACAGATTTATCTGCTTCTATTTTATAAGTCCTTTAAAATTTTATATTTTAAATTAGTTTAATTGATATAAATTAAAAACAATATAACTTAAGTTTGGCATGAGCTCCATTTAATCCAACAATAATTAGCAATATTAAAATTTGGGGCAAGTCAATAATGATTTCTCCAAATTAATTCAGGAAGTTATTTATAAAATTATTAAGAAAACTTATTAAGCTTTATATTATAGTTGAGATTTAATTAAAATCAATATTTAGTTAAAATAATTAAGAAATTTACATATTTGTGGCAGTTAAAGTTACTCTAACACTCCTAACTGCATCTATAGCCAATAAAAAATTATTTAGAGTTTATTCTTAAATTTATTGCACAAAACATCTAAGCAGCAAAATATTAAGAATTCATTCTTCATCTTCTTTATTTTAACTTGTGTCAAATATAACTCTAAACTGAGGGATTCCACACAAAAGGGGCCAAGATAAAAATTAATGGCAATTACTTAAAATAGAAACAATTAAGTACTTTCAAATTTTTCCTTAAACATTTTTTAAATAACTTTATCAATAATAAAAGGAAAACTTTTTATTCTCCGTTATTAAATAGAATTGTAATCACTCTAAATTTCATAATTTCAAACTTCGTTTTAAATTATTAAGGTTGTATTTGACGTTTGCTGGTATCGATATAGACAATGATGCTAAAAAATTGGGAGACTATAACATTGTAACAGGCAGTACAATTATAGTTTCTAAATAATCACTTTCTAAAGACAAATAAAGAATTAATTTTAAATATCAAAATATTCTGTGTCATTTGGCCTTATTTAATTATTTTTTTTTCTTGTAAGGAGAATAAGTTGCCATATAGAGTCATTAAAATAAGAATTTTTAGAGATAGTTTTAAACTTATCATTTCCCTCATAGAGAACAATTTGTATTTATATCATTCACTCACTCCAATCATCGTTTATATTTTATTTTAATATATTAAAGGAATTAAATATCTACGATATCGTTTTTCGACTATAAGATTCCTGGTCTGCTTGTTTCTTATGAGCCTGACATGATATCACTAGAGAGAAATAACGCTGGCAATGCGTAAATGCCTTGTGGGCACGTAATTTCAACTGGTTCAATGACTCAGTTCCTTAGGTCTTTAATTACAGCTCATAAGTATGTGATAAGGTGCCCTGGAAGAGATGCCATTAAAATTTATTCAATTTTTAAGTTGCTATTAAAAATATTATTTGGGCTAATAAAATCGTGTTTCTAAATAGTATAATTAAATTCTTGATCTTATTATAAATCATATATAAATGATAATAAAATAATATAAATTTACTTTAATAAAATTGAAAATTATTGTCTGATAAGATATTATACAATAAAGTTGGTTTAAATTGCGATTTATGTTGAAAAGCTCATATAAAAATATTCAATGTGTTTCAATTTTAGAGATTCATTTTTCATATCTTGAGACTGAATATTGCTATGGAAATTCTTATAAATGTTTCTTAAAAAAGATTTGATTAGTATTCAAGCAATAGTTAGATAAATGGAGTGAATCAGGTATTTATGATGCCACAAATTATTAGCACTCTATGATTTAAGTAATTATAGATATTTATTTTATAAAGCAAAACTATTAAATCTCATTTTTCTTTTTAAATCAATTTCATACTATTTTTTTTTAATTTATGCCGCGGATAGGAATTGCGATTGAGAATGGGATTGGATTTTATGTTCTAAAATTGCTGTCCTTACTAAACAGGAGCGGGAAGAATTTGAAAGCGGATTTGAGATGAATCTATTTTATAACCAATTAGGAGGAAAGGAATGTGTCTAATGCGAATCTTTAATTCTCAAAGACAGCAGCGCCAAGTCAAATAGAGTCACTTGCTAGGGTTGCTAAAAGAATGGTCAAGCTTACGATTTCTGTTGGATCTGCCAGTCTAAATGGATATCTTCAAACAACAACAAGTGCGGCAACGCAGACTGTAATGAGACTGAAGGCAAAAACTCCTAACTCAGAGATTGCGGTGTTTGGTAGGTGTATGATGTTTATGGAGGGAGCGTTAAAACCGATGGGGTTCCTAAACTTAGAGCTTGCCCTAATTGTGAAACATTGATTGAGCATGATTCTGGTTGCCGACATATGACATGCAAATCTTATAAATGTCTAGCTATTAAATATGGATTCTGCTTTGTTTGCTTAAAACCCTGGTCTAATCATTAAATGCCTACTTGCACTATAGCTCCTAGATAAGTATTGGTCGAAAAATGAATATAAAAATTCCTCAAAGTATTTTTTAATTTATGATCAATATTTACACAAATCTTTCCCAAAAAAAGATATTATTTCAGAGTCTGGGGAGAGACATAAATTAATAAAATGTTCACATTGAGTATAACTGAGAATTTAATGGGAAATGAAATTAATTTATATATTAAATTAAAAATGAATTAAGAGTGGCAGTTGAAGTTTGTCCAAATTTAATAATAATTAGACCATTCGATTTATTTTTAAGATTTTTTTATCCTTGCAACCTAGTGAGGGAGGGCTCAACACAAATTTATAAGTGATGTAAGTTTAAATAAATTTAAATATTGCGCATACTTTTTCTTGAGCGCATCATATCATGCTGAGAGGTTAAAGAAGAAACCCATATTAATTTTTTATAATCTATCAAACAAGCTGCAGATCTAGGAGTGCATGAGAGATTTCAACTGTCACGAAGTTGTAACTCTCGATTTATCATCTTTACAAATCACCAACTTTAATTAAATTTTCTACTATAGTTTCAAAAAGAAATGTTTCTTAAATTCATGATATTCAAATTTTTTATTTGTAAAATAAATATTCTATCTTAAATAGAGGTGATTTCAATTAAAATTTTAAGATTAATTGTACCTTATTTTAGTTAAAGTAGGAAGATTAAATTTGATTTATTAATTTACTTTCATTTTTAGGAGCAAAAATGAAAATATATCTCAAGCCCAAAATAAAATATTCATTAAAAATCAATTTCTGAAAAAAAGTTTTTGGCTAATAAAAATTAAATATCAGCTAAATTTTAATGAATTAAAAAAATAATGCTAGATTTAATTTTGATCAATAAAAGTAATTATAATTTTTATCTTTCTTTTAAACTATTTATATATCAAAATATAACAATTTTGATGAATTAAATAAATTATACTTAATTTTTCATATTGAAAAATAAGTCTTGAGCACGAAATTGAATTTTGAGAATATTAGAAAGCTATAAATTTATTTTATTTTTATCCTTTGAAGTGATTACATATCAATTCTTTAATTTCATTGGTGAGACACTTTGTAAAATATTTACAAATTTTAATTAATTAAACTTTGGAAGGAACCAGAATGCTTTCCAACTATTGTGCTTGTTGATATAGTTTAAATCTTAAGTTTATATGATTTAAATTTAAAGCAAAGTAGTAATTTGAATTTAAATTAAGATAAAAATGGATCGACAAAGTTCAAGCCCTCCAAGGTCTTCTCTCGCTTAATCTTAAATTAATCTCCTCAGTCAGATCAATAAATATACAATCATATTGTTTATATTTTAAATCAATGAGGGAAATGTGAGTTCAACCTCCCTTATTGAGTAATATCAGCAATAGCAGGTAAGAAAAACTTAAATCCATTTTTATTTTTTCATAGATTGCTTTAAATTAGTAACTAAGCAGAATACGAGCTCATGCTAATAATTTCATGAATTCCTCAAGTGCTAACTCTGCCAATCAATAAAATTCCACTAGTCCTCATTTAGTACCTTCACAGGCTCAAGATTCATTTTATACTTTAAATTTAAGGCTGGAAGAATCCTCGCAACTAATAGTTCCCAACAAAGAGTGAATAGCAATATCTTAGCTAATGGAATCCAAGGATCAAGTAATCTCAACACAAATGCTTATGCTCAAGAGCTGTAAGCAAGAATTAATTAAGTGAGTATACTTAATTGATTGAATTTACCAAAGAGTGAGGGAAAGTAGAAGAGCTACAGATTCTCAATCTCCAATTGAAGTCCAAGAGAATAGTGGTAATCTGCTCGCTGCCATCAGAAATAATGAAGGACAAGGAAGAAGAAGAAGAGGTGTAGAAAATTTGGGATCAGATTTGGATTGGTTTGTGCAAGGAGAGTCTTAAACTAATGAATCAACAAGCTATTTTCAAGGAGAAAGGAGAAGGAACTAGGCTGAAATCTAAGAGGATAGAGATGTATCTCCAACTCTGGCATCCGTACTCACCTAAGTTAGATCCCAAGCTAATTCTTAAACTGCTGCTTAATAAAGACTTAGAACTTAGATTCAAGCTTCTGATTAACTACTAAGTGGGGGAATGTTTCCTGTCATACCTAGTTCTAGATTTTAATCAAATTCTATTTATACTAGGTTTGATGTTAACACACTGCTCTCATCTCCTTAAAACAGTCAGTAGTAATTGGATCGCCGCATCATTTAAAGCATCCAAGAAAACTCAGTATAGAATTAAGGTGAAAGAGATGGCAGATAGTAAAATAGAGAAAGAGAGAGAAACAGAAATCAAAGATAGCCTGAGGTTGAGCAGAATTCTACTCGAAATAGGGAAACTGCACCTTCAACTATTAAATTAAAATTTTAAACAGCTTAGTAATAAGTAGAGTAGTTAATGAAAAACTAGGAGTTGAATATCGATGAAATCTTCAAATGCTTCATATGTTTCAACAAAGTTGCAAATGCTGTGATGTGTCCTCACTGCTCAAAGCTTTGCTGTAGAGATTGCATCAAGAAATAATTTTTATTAAAATGAAATGGCTTGATGAGTAAAGACAGTCTTGTCCCCACTGTAGATCTGTCTTGAGAGTCAACTAATTAGTGGCTTGTAGATTTGTGGAAGAGCTAACAACAGCTATAGATACCCTCTAATCTACAAAGCAGAAATCTAAACAGGAGTTATGTAAGGAACATGATGGATGATTTTATTTTTTTATGGAACTGCTTTGAATTACTATTGCAATACTTGCTAGAAATCTATCTGTAGTGACTGCGCTATGTTTGGAGACGCGCATAGGCAACACTCTTTTGAGCGACTTACTTCTGTTTACGAAAAAGCGGTTGAATCTGTTCGGAAAGAAGCAAACGGTTTGAGGAAGAGACTGAAAGAGCTTGACTCCCATCAGAAAGAAGTACAAGCAACGATTGACAAAGTCACCAAAGCAAAAGATGATAAGGTAAAAGAGTTGGATCTATTTTACGAGAATGTCAAAAACAAACTAACCTAGCAATTGAGAGCTAAACTTACTACCCTTGATCAGTAAAAGAGTCAAATGAGCGAAGAAATTAGAATTTTGATTTTTATTCTCTCTAGGAAATTGAAATTTATCAATAGAGAATCATTTTGATGTAAAATAGTCGTTTATATCATAATCTACCTCATTCAAATTCAATTCTAATTAAATTCATAAAACATAACTTTGTATAAATGTTCAATCGAGATTCCAATTCTACTTCCTAGACAAATTTATTTAATTTTACTATTTTAAATGGAGTTTCAAGCTCTCAGAGATTTGATAAAGGGCATCTAGGAAAATCCTTGAAAGCTCCATAGCATCCTAATCGCTAGTCGAATAATTCTTTCTCTAGCACTGTAAATATCATTAAGTAAGAACTCTAACTCTTTTCAATTTCCTATTGTAGAAACATCAAAGAAGAAGAGAATTTGAGGTAGTGCGAGTAGCTTCTACACGAACTTTAAGAAGAAATACCTGATAGCTTGACTCAAAACCCTAACACTTTTTAGAACAAATATTTTTTAAATGCTATTAGACTTCTTAGATGATGAGGAACTTCAGTAAGAATCTACCAAGCCATCAAAATTAAAAGTCAATTTCTCTCAGATAATCTACAAGTCTCACTAATTTAAGAGAAACGATAGCCCTTTTCTCTCGTGAAATGAATAATATTTAAATAGTATGAATAAGAAAATTTGAATAGACCTTGATATAGAAAGTTTAAAACATACTGGTCTGTGAAAAGACTCTCCATAATTTGAGTAGTAAATTTTAATCATAATTTTGGTGAGAGGGGTTGCATTCCAAGTCCCTTGGCGATCTTGAGTCCAAAGTCTGGATGGACGTTTGTGCAAAGCTGAAGCATGTTCTGCTTCACAATGGGAAGACACTTGACCATTGACTTGACCATGTTGTCGACCAAGTGGTCTCGATGCCATTCAGTCATCACATTTTGCCATAAAGCCCTCGGCTGCTCCATGTCTATATCCCCTTGCTTCTCAACATATCTATTTAACTATTCCTCGCATTTTATAATAAAAACATGATAAAGATGGAATGAAGCAATCTGTTTATTTTTATATAATTTTAAAGATAATCAATCATTTATTTCTTCATTTTCTCCACTCCTTATATTTATAACTCTATTGTTATAAATGACAGATTTCTAGCTTAAAAATATTAAAAGAGAAAGATTATAACTCTGAAGAAACAAAAATTAGATTTTAAATTAAAATTTATGCTTAATTTCTATTCTGATCTTGTACAACACATATATTGTTTTCTCTAAGATTAAGAATAGATTCTATTTTTTTAATTAAGAATTATTATGTGTCTAATTTTATAAATTAAAATAATTTCCTTAGATTTTAGGTTTGATATCAAAATTTTTTATAAGATTAAATGCTTGCATTGACCGAAAAATACGTATATATTGATCAGTAATTTCTATTATTTAAGAACATCTCTAATTTAAATTGATCATATTAAATTTCTAAACTTTAAACTTTTACCATGTCACAATTCTAAGTACTCGTGAGAGGCGTAGAAGGTAGAACGTTCGTTATTATAGGCAGATTTATTTACATATATAATTTGCATCAATCTCACTTGAAAATGAAATAAATTTTAAATCTTATTAAGACTCTATTTTGCATAATTTATCAACTTAAATTCTTAGAAACATGATTATGATAGGTGAGAATATATTATAAATTTTAGCCTAATTTTTAAGTGCATGAAAATATTACACTCTCTTAAATGTCAATAAAATTTTGCATAATAGAAAATTTTAGTAATTATTTAAACTGGGCAGTCATGAATGAATGTCTTTTAACCTCTCTTGAAAAATTATTAAAAATATTACACTTAATTATTTCTCATTCTAAAAATTGAGTAAAATTTAAAGAATAGAAATCTAACTGCAGAGTCAACTGTCAAGGATTTAAAGAATTGCATACATAACATTACAGGTATCTCAAATAATGAGCAAGTCGTCGTTTACTCTACTAAAAACTTGGATGCATCTCGAGATAATGAAAAGTTAGTAACCCTTGGAATAAAAAATAACTCAACTATAATGCTAGCACTACGCCTTCAAGGCGGGGTAAACATTGAAATCAATGTTAAAATACTTGAAGGACAGACATTTAAAGTGCATGTAAAGGTAATGAAGTGTTTTGAATCGGGAATCTTAGAAATTAAATAGTTCTTAAATGCAACTTAAAGTTCTTCGTAAACGAGGATGTTATCGGGTTTTAAAAGAAAAGTAAGGAGTGATAATTTTGAATTATTTAATAGAAAAAGATTAGGGTTTATCTAAATTATTGCACCCCATTGGTTAATCAATGATCTCTATAAACAAATGCAATTAAACATTAGAGTTTTAATTATAGCTTTGATCATTATATGAAACACCAATCAATATTAGAATTAAACCATATTAGCAAATCACTGATCTCTATTTAATATAGGCCTAATCACATCTCTAATTAAGGATTGGGCTTTGATCTTATTCTTATAACCCACGATTCCCTTCACTTATTATTTCTCTTTAGACGATTCTATAAACATTAAAGCTTTGAAAGAAAAATATACAGTAAAATTTAAACCGCTGGAGCCCTCTGATATGCAACTATCACTCAGAGAAACGGATCTTGACGACGATTCAAAGACATTAGCCAATTATTATGTTATAGCTCATAATTATTGGTGATTAAATTAAGATGTAAATAAATTTATATTTATGAAAGGAGAGTGGTAAGATGAATAACGTTATCTTAAATTTAACTTCATAGCTTCAATTAAATAAATTGGTAAAAACATTTTCTAATTGAGATTATGCATATTTCAGAGTTTAATACAAATAGTGAGTGGAATTATGATTATAAATAATCTAATTGCGACATTAAAAATATTAGACTCCCTAAATTATCTATGTTACCAAAATTTGTCACACTTGACTGTAATTAAGCTGCAAGCCAAGATTTGTAAACGGCAACAAGGTACATGTTCTCTTTCATAAGGCTGAGAACTCATATTACCCGAGGATTTTAGTTGCCAAAAGCTCATTATCTTTGTTATGGATGGTTCTAATGAAGATTTTTTCTTGCCATTGACCGATCCAGAGCTATTTTTTTTTAATTGATTATAAGTTCACGAAAATGAGTACCAAGAAGTGAGTTAAGACAATATAAATCCTAGACCGCGAATATAATTTAATAGTCTATTTTTTAAACTAATTCTAAACTATAGTATTCTTGCAGTTTAATTAAAAATAGTATCAATTGAAAATAATAAAAATCCCTTAAAGAAAAATAATATTTATATATATTAAGCTTGTCATAATTATATTTATTCATATAGTTTTGAGAAATAAGAATTATCTATCTTTGTGGGAATTAAGTATAAGAAAAATAAGAATGCTAAATAAATATACAAATTATAAATATTACCTAATCCAAAAATAATTTAGAACCCTTTATATACTGCAGAAACTTAATTATAATTTATTTTTAGATAAATTTAAAGGATAACAACGGAACTCTCTAAATTAGAAAGCAAGATCTTTCTAAGACATAATTTTTATTAATTGGTATAATAGCTCTTATTTTCTAAACTTGCATAGAAACTATTTTGATTAATTAAATTTTTAATAAATATCTATAAGGTATCAGGATTAGTAATTAGCTAGGCTATGGATTATGTTTCTAGGAATGATTCAAAAGAGAATAGAGCATAGATGCCTTGCGGGCATGTTATCTCTTCTGAATCAATGACGGAATATTTAATTATTTTCTATTTGTATTTTTAAGTATTTTTATAAATATAAATTCTTTTTATTTTAGATTAATTAAATTTCAAAATACATTTTTATTGATAAATTCTTTATTTGAATCATTTATAATATTTAAAGTATTTGTAAAAAAAAGTATCATGAAACTATTTACTTTTTATTTAAAAAATAAAAGCGGCATATTTATAAATTTAGTCTATATATTCAAGAAAAGTAAGACTTTTTTGAAGCAAGTGGTATCCTATTTTTACAAATCTTGCAATTAATTAAGTAAACTCTACTTATTTCAAAATTATACTTATTTACTCTCATTTAGATTATTTTAAAGAATAGGTATAATTATTTAAGTGAAATTATTAATAAAAATTTGAGTGAAAGCATAGTAAAAATACTTTGATCCTTGCAATTATTTACCAGTAAGATAAGAGCAAATTTAATAAACTATTACTCTTTCCTAAAATAAAATC
This sequence comes from Tetmemena sp. SeJ-2015, assembly GCA_027382625.1. Classification (NCBI taxonomy): domain Eukaryota; phylum Ciliophora; class Spirotrichea; order Sporadotrichida; family Oxytrichidae; genus Tetmemena; species Tetmemena sp. SeJ-2015. The sequence goes on from JAJKFJ010021129.1 coordinate 19,109, forward strand.
CTCAATTCAACAACTCTATCCTTTCTTTAATTTAAAGCAAATTAAAATTAAATTTTACCTTCTTTAAGCTTAATAATTTTTAATTTAACATCTGAAAAATTTGATCAACGAGAGCTAATTCACCATTAGATGTACAGCTTTGAAAAATCCATTAATATGAAGCAGTAGATTAAAAATTCATAGAAAATTAAAATAAGTTATAAGATTATTTTAAAATCCGCAGGTTATCAGATTATTTAATAAACTTTGTCTTGAATTAAATAATTTTAAAGAGAATTAGTTAAAGAGTCACAAATTTAAATAATTATATCGAGAATTCAATAAAAAGATAAATTAAATAGATAATAACATATATTCTAAAAATATTATGTAATTATAAAGATAAAATCTAAGACTCTTAACATGTCAAAGAGGCGGCTTAGTAAGGATTTGGCAGATTCACTAGCCATTATACCTAAAATTTTAATACAGAAAAACGAAGGCTTTTTCTAGAAATACTCTATCCTACTCTAGCAGCAGAAGTCGAGTACAAGCTCAAACTAGGAGAGAGCAGAGTTTTTAATATAGTTATTCTTGAAATCTCCACATATTTCAAGGATAACACACTTGCAGCTTTCGCTTTCTTGTTTTAAAAATCTTCATCATAGCGCTTGCGCTCTCCCTCTTAAGAGGAGCTTTGACAACTGTAGTTGTCCTTTGAGCGTTTGAACACGTTTGACAAAGTGAGAAGTTTGCATTGCAGAGATACGCAGAAAAGTTTGATGATGAGGAAGTTAAACAAAAGTAGAAGTCGAAATTAAGAGAAAAAGCTTTGCTTTACCGCTCATCTTGAGAGGGAGAGCGCAAGCGCTATGATGAAGATTATTAAAACAAGAAGGCAACGCTGCAAGTGTGTTATCCTTGAAATATGTGGAGATTGCAAGAATAACGACATTAAAAAAAATTATTGTTTTTATTTCTCACTTTAACTCTGTTCTCTCCTAGTTTGAGCTTGTGATCGCTTTCTGCTGCTAAAGTACGATAGTTTATTTCTAGAAAAGCTCGATTCTGCATTATATTCTTAGGTATATTAAATGCCTTTGTCTATTTGCATTTATCTTCTTGAAGCGATCAATTATAGTAGTAACCCGCCTGTGAATAATCTTGAGCGTTTTATTGAATTTTGAGTGAATTATAGTGAGCCTTGAAGTAAGATCACTACTAACTAAATCCTATTCCCTTTGATATTAGTTCAATGATCCCTATCTTCTGTGAGAAGGGTCCACAATGAGAAACGATTGTCGCTAAATCGAAGGGAAATCAAGTAGATGATATAAAGTCATGCTAGGAAGAAAATTTGTTTTGTCCTGACTGGACTTAAATTTTAGATCCTGCTTGAAGATAAATTATTCATACTGGCCACCTTCATAATTAGTAGCATTACAGTTTTAAAAAATAAATTTTAAATATTAATCGGCCTCTAAGGATCTCTTACGTTGCCAGTGTAGTACTTATCAAAACTAAATTTAGAAGCCTTATTCATATTTTTAAGCACGGAAGCAAAATACAAGCATCGAGGTGAGCAAGCGTCTATCACTATACAAACTTAGGGAGGACGAGATGCACATAGATGCAGGTGCAGGTTCGAAGATGAGGAAGCTAGGTCCATCTGGCCCAACAGAAGAGAGAAAGGAACCTCTTAAGAATCCCTTCTTCCCAGATAAGCAAAAGTGACTTAAGTCATTAAGTTAAGCTTAAATACTTT
>JAJKFJ010021130.1:0-26816 GCA_027382625.1 Tetmemena sp. SeJ-2015
AAAAAAATTAATTATACACAACTTATTTTCACTTTCTTATCATTTTATGGGGTTTTGATTGGATAAGTTTGAAATAGATTAATTCCAAGAGGTGAATCTTTCGTCTGACCCCAAGCCCAATGCGAAAGACTCCCAAAACATAAAATAATAAAATTTAAACACCGAATTGATGATGGCCAAAACGAAATTTTCGTCAAACATGGTGGGCATGCCCAGCAACCTGGGTTCCTTCATCAACAACAATATCTTCGCAGCCTCCATGCAGGGCTTCCTCTAGAATCGACCGTCAGTACTCTCCAATCATGTTTTCAAGATGATCAAGAATAAATAAATTGGATAAGCACTTAATTCTACCATTTTCATGTATTTTTTCTTCTTTAATGGGATAATTGCTAACAGTTCAAGATTTTTGTATTTAGTTTAAAATATTAAAGCTGAGAAGATTTTATTGTTAAATAGTTAAGATGATGATTTCTTATTTAATTTTTGAATAAATTAAATAAATCTTTTAAAACTATCTTCACATTTTACTTTACTTATTAATCATTCATGAATTTTAATTTTTAATTTGATGAATGATAATTGTTTTAGTAGATTAGTTGATTTAAAAATCATAATACGCCAGCAAGAACGCTAAAAATTTTAGTCATTGATTATAAATTGGAATTATAATGTTTCTAAAAATTATTTAAACAATATCTTTATATATTAGTAATCTATATATCTATATTACACCTATATACTATTCAATCTGTTAATAATCCTCCTTTTAAAAAAATTTTAGCCTAATTAATGATGAGAATCTAAATTAAAATTTACTTTATTGAAATTTCAATATTATTTCCCTCCTCTTTAAATAAAATACCAGAGCGAGAGCCAGAGTCAACAGGACTTGTACCTGCGGGCGGACAAGCCCTCGACAGTATCTATTAGAAGGGACTGGCTGGAGCATCGCTCTCAGACTGCTGATGAGTTGGAGTTCAGTGGACCCATCCGAAACTCCCGAGACCAGCTGCCCAAAACCAGCTTCGCCTCCAATCAAAGGGTGCAGCGACACAAGAATGAAACCTCAGTCAACTTGACGGGGGACCGCCAGCGCTCCGTAGATTTTTCGTCGACTAAAATTACGGATAGAAATATTCTTAGAAAATAAATCATTCCAAAACTCTAGCCTGGAGATGATTAAATGCATCCTAACATTCAAAAAGTAGTTTAATAACCAAACTTACTTTAATTAATTCTAAAAATTAAGTCATAAAATGTTTAATATGAAAGAGTGAATTGTTCCAATTGATTTAATTTTAAAAAATCTGAAAGTTGCTACAGATCATAAGATGTTGACATTTGAACTTTTAAGAAGGAAATATTTATGATTGGATTTTTTAATTTCCTCCATGTTTAAGAAAAACCCTAATTGTTAGATTTTTTTAATTTTATTATCGTTTGAAACTGTTTTAAACATAATTGAATTTAAATTTGGATTACTTTTGGGAAGACCAGCTCCATTAACAATTTAAAAGTTGAAGTAGCAGGATAACTTACAGTCGATAAGAGAGGAAAATGACGAGGAGGCCAAAGACTCACATAGGAAAATGGGGTCTCTCGCAAGTCCCTACTTCAAACCCTGCTCCAATTAATAATGAGGGAGTTTAATAAACTGAGCTTTCCACTTATTTTACTAATTAAAAAACATTATAAAAATAATATAATTGACAAATTAAACTTAATTAGTTTTAAACTCATGATAAAATTAAATTGGCTTAGCTTTTAAACCGTTTAGAACTTAAAATAAAGTAAAAATGGAATCTATATCTTCCTTAAATATATCTTTGTCATCTGAAATTGACTATTTTGGCTCAAAATATTATATTAGCTCTAGTGAATATATTTATGGATTAAAAATAATTCATTTTTAGTAAATAGATTTATATCTTTGGATAATAAGTCAAGCTTAAGCTTCACCTTCACAATAAGCGTCTTTCAAAAACGATTAAACCCTCAAAGATTTTAATTATCAAGCTGCATAACTAAAGTACATTTAATTTTACTTTTCAAACTCCTATTTACATGTTCTTAATTTTACATTTCCATAAATTCAAAATTTTATTGACGTTTAAAAATCAAAGTTTATATATCCAAATTCATTACCAACATCAATGAAGAGAACTTTCGATTAAATTATGCTTTTATAGCTACATTCGAAACCAAAAGCATTCTTGAGGCTTTCCTATTCTCATTTATTATATCACTACTTTTCTTTGTTAAAAAAAAAATGAAATCAATAAAGATAAAAATATATATTAGTCTTTAAGGATTTTATTCTGCCTCTGTAGAGCTTGTATTTGCAGTGCCTGAATCCTGCACAAGTTTTTGAGGCTGTCACCTATATTGCCTTACTGATTCAAAACCTCTGGAGATATTTTGATTTGGAATCCCTCGTTTACAAGCACTTCTGCATATTCATCAAGTAGGTAGTCTTCATCTAGATTCTCTAAGTATAAGAGTTCGTTGTAGTAGATTTCTAAACTAAAAAAGAAATTACAATCTAACTTAATGTTGTTTATAAATAGTCTAAGTTTATCTTTGGGATCTCATCCTCAATTATAGCTTTCATTTCTAACACTTGGTATCGATTGCAGAGATCTGAGAGACGGCAATTTATTAATTCGTTTGCCTCTTGATAGAGTTAAGAAACTTTTTCCCTCTCTGTTATGAGATTTTTGTGGGAATTAGAGTAAACTCCACCTCCTAGGCGCCTTCTTTCCGATTCTAGTTCGATAATCATATCCTTGATATTATGAAATTAAGTGCTCACTTTGTTTTCTAGATCATCTATTTTATTTAACAGTCTTTATGGGTCCAGCAATTTAGATTCACAAAATTTGCTTCGGAGAATAAAATATCCTATCACATATAATAACAAAATGGAGATAATTCTTAGTAAAGTTATTCGGAAATGGATTCACTCAAAATTAATTTAAATTGTATTAGTTTTCATTATAGATTATATCTAATTTAAAATTTTATATGTGTGTGTGAGAATAGGCTGGTGTCAATGCACTGTGTTGAGATCTATTGCGCAGTTCATGCAATAGTAAGTTACCCCCTCAACACAATCCGAATCGCAATAGAAAATCGCCCTCTGGAACTTATTTTCCTCACACTGCTGGCAATTCCCTAGGTAACTGACCTCCAAACTATAAATATCGTCAAGTCCAATATCATAAGACCTGCTCATCATAAAAATCTGAATTTATTTAATTCAAAAATTATTATTCTTTTTTTTCAAAACTCTTTGAGAAACCCACGATTTTTATTTTTTATAAGCCTAGCTAATCTCTGAAGGAAGATATATTTAATATATAGATTTGATTTGATTTTTGTATGAAGACAGGACTTTGCTAAATCTATCTATAAACAATGTAAGGAGTGACCACCGACTCTCGGACTCTGAAATTGAAATCCCTGTCTCTCAGAACTTCCACTCAAGTGGAGACTCAAACAACCATTTTAAAAGTAACCTGTTGATGATGAGCTCTGACGACACATCCACCTATGGCGGCTTAAAGAATCAATACGAAGTCCCTCATAGCTAAGAGGAGAGTGAGCAGGTTCTAAATATAGTGCAGGATGCTAAATCTAGCCACAAAGGTTTCTAGTAGCAAGAAAGGAAAATGAGCATAGTATAAACTCAAGAATTTTAGGAAATAGCAGATTTCGAAGATTTAGAAGGGAATACTGGTTCTTTCTTGATCTAAGATTCATAAGATTATTGAAATTAATATGATAATATCTGTTACTTTATTTTAATAATGCCTTACTACTATTGAATAACTTTTCATCGTAATTTAAGATATTAAAATTATATTCAAAAATGAATTTAAATAAAATTTAAGCCTTATCAATTAAAGACTAAGAATTTTTCTGAGATCATTCGTACCAAAGAACACGTAGCTCTAAAATAAAAAGTTTTATTGAATCAAAAATTAAATATGAGTTATTTTATTTAAAAGAACCTAGTACATTTTATTCATTCGATAAATAAAATCTCTTAAAAATAAGGATAATTGATAAATGTGTAATTCTCTATATTCAAAGTCACATTTTATATTTTTCTTGTTTCATAAATCACCAACTTTGATAGTCCATCAATTCATATGCAATATTTTTTCTCACTCAAACATTTTTTAATTTCTTTTCTGTATCTCCTCAAATTTCCTTTCTATTTTCAATAATCTCTTACTGCCTTCCGGAATTTTATCTATTTTTTCATTAATCTGTTTCAAAACTTAATCCCTTTCTAAAGCATTTGCTTTCAACTGGCTTATTTATTACTGAATTTTAATTTTTTCGTTTTCTTTTTCTTCTATACCTATTAAGTCTTCTGGCAAGAGCTGTGGATTAAAATTTGCATTTAAGAGTACCTCTAAGTAATATATGTATATATAATCTTCCAAGTCCTTGTACTAAACGAATTGCATCAGAGCTTACTCTAAACATATTCAAAATTAAAATTGAATATTATTATATCATTAACATAAGTTTAAAAGGGGGAACTAATCATGCATGAATTCTTTGATTTCTTTGATTTGGCATTAATATTCCAGTTGCTAAACCTTATCGAAATTCTCACTAATTGAACTATAGAGATCTTAAAACTTTTTCTCATCTTTGACTAGGCTAACTTAAGTTCCTTCAATTTCCCCACCATAAAGGCGACTTTTTTCTCTTTCTAAAATGGAGATAGATACTCTAAAGTCCTCAAGCGTTTTGGTTTTTATTCTTTATAATTTTGCAATTTTGTAAATTAGGTTGTAAAAAGGTTTTAAATAGATTGCTCCAACTTTATTTCGAAGAATTTATAAATATTTATATAGAATTTAAGCTTTTAAATTGTGAAATTAATTAATTTTATGAACAAAGATGACATTTAGTATAAAATTATTTAATTTATTAACAAAATTTATTTAAATTTTAAATGAATGGGCTTGTGACTGTGCTTTGTTTGAATTTATGTTGCACAGTTCAAGCAATAGTAAATAACATTTTCTACGCAGAATTTTCACAGTAGAAAAATGCGCTGAATCTAAAGCACTGCTAGCATTTCCCAACATTTTGTTGAAGTTATTTATCCTACAATTGATAAAATAATCATCATTATCTTCGTCGGAAGGTCTTATTATGAAGCCTTATACTCTTCACACCAAGCGTCAAACCTATCCATTTCTCAACTATTTTATTAAAATAAGTTTATTCTTCTTTTTTAAAACATAATATTCTTATTGTAAAAAGCTATATTTCTATTTAAATTTTATGAAGAAGAAGAAGTAACTGGAATAGCTACAAAAAATATTGATAAAAATATAAAAAAAATTTATTTTCAAATACGGAGTCAAATACTTTTTAATTTTAAATACAGAGCTCTTTTTATTTAATTATTTTTCCTGTTTAAATAGCTCCGAATATCAAATTGATAAAAAAAAAGAAAAAATTTGAGGTAGATGCTAAGTTTAAATAAAAATATTGAAAAATAAACAAATGATTATAATTATATCAGTACACACAATACATTATTAAAAGAGTCTTCGTGCGATATAGTTCGAAGAGAAAGGATATTTTTAGACAAAGAATGATGATAAAAGCCATTGGGAACAATAAAAATATGGGATTTTATTTTCGAAAATTGTACCCATTAATTCAATGAGGATAAATAATTTTTCTTAATGTTCAATGTTTTTATTAATTTATAAGCCTAAATTTAAGAACATATTTTAATAAGATGAAGTATATTATTTTTAGACTAATTATTGAAAAATTTGTTTTAAAATTTTTATTAAAAATAATATTAAATAAAAAAAAATTTATTAAGAATTCAATTTTTTTCTTTTCATGGATATAAATGTTTTAAAAAAAATTGATTATAATTATATTCCTAAAATTTTACTTTACTTTACTTATTTACATGACTTACAATCTCATCAATTTCTAAAAAGAAATTTCTACATAATGAACTTTTTTTTAATCTTCAAGTGACCAAAATAAGTAAATAAATTTAGCTTTAATCCATAATCAGGAAAATATTTTGCTACTAAAGGATGAATAAAGTTAGTTTCAGAAAACATAAGCAATAATTTTAATAAAGCTCAATTATATAGAGATGAAAAATAAACTTTAGTTTATTTACTTCCCTATAAAGTTTAACTTTAAAGACTTAAAGATTTCATTTATTCTTATGAAGTTCTAGAAATAATTATGATTAAAAAAATATTTTCACTACACATTTTATTTGTATGTTCTGCGTTTGTAATTTTATAAGATAAAATCTCAGGTTAATTTAATTGTCCTTTATTTCATTGACTATCATTTATTTTGAGAAATTAAATTAGCCTCAGAAATTTGTTCCTCATATAGTTCGATAGAAGACTTCATTAGAAGTTAAGTTTTAAACTTTGATACTATACTTTTAATCTAATAAGACTTCAAAGAACAACTTTGGTTAAGCTTCACAAAGCTTTTACTCTTTGGTTTTTCTTATAAATTTAAATATTTAATTTGAATGTTTTTCTTCATGATTGCCTTTATCTTCTTCATTTATTCCACTCTGTTCTACAATTTCACAATTTTTTGGGATAATTTATAAGTTTCTTATTTAATCAACTTCTCATTTTCTTCCTTAATAGCTTTTTTATAGCTGAAAATTTATTGTGAATTCAAGTTAATTTAAATAGTTGCAATTAACTATTTAAAAATTAGAAAATATATAGATAAAACATTAATCATTAGAGTATAAAATATGGAAGCCTTCAAGCAGAGAACATAAAAGAAACTTTTTAAACTCGAAAGTCTTTATTAACAAGGAGCTGTTTTTAAAACTTTTAGATTAGATTTTAATTAAATTTTCATCATATTTTCTTCTTCATCTTTCACTCTTTCTTAAACTTTAGCTCTTAGATTCGAGATTTAGAGCTTAAATTTTTAGATTTTTTCCTCCTTCATGTTTTTTATTTCTTTAAGAGGGAGCGTAGAATCAAATCTATAATCGGCAAGAACTTTGTCATACATTTCGAGGAGGTAGTCTTCAGTCAACTCACGTAAATAATTGAATTAGTAAAATGCTTTCTGTAAACTTCTTCAGGTGTAAAATTAAAATGTATATAATTTTCTAAAAGATTTGCGAGAGGTAAATTATTTTCAACATATTCTTTCATTTATTAGGTTTGATATCTACTTTCTTGAAAAATGATATGGTTTTAATGGTTATCAACCACTTATGCCAACTCCTTTAAATTTGTATACTCAACAATTATGTTCTTAAAATCATCAACTACATTCGCAGGTCTCATGCGCTTTCTTTCTCTTTCACAAAGTACAAAAAGGACTCTAGAAGTTTCCATCATTTTTTCAATTTAGCTTAATAAGCGCCTAATATCTTCTCTCAATAGTTATAATTACTCCTTATAATGATTTTATAATAAAGAGCGAAGAATCCATTTATTTAAAGTTTCATTTTAATTATTAAAATATATATTTGAGGTAATTTTATGAATAGGCTTGTGGTCATTTCAAAGCCCATTGCGCAGCCCAAGCAATAGTAAAAATTATTCGGTACGCAATTAGTTTCTCAGTAGAATACTGCAGGTACTGTACCTTTGCACTCTTTACAATTGCTTATGTAGATACTTTCGGCTTATTTTTACAAAAGTTGTAGTATATTCGTTTCCATTTCTTGCCTTTCCTATTAAACTAAGTATTGATCAAATATAAAACTCTACCTCTAATTAATCTAATCTTCTTTATATTTTATTGCAGCTTATAAAATTTTTAAAAGCTACATGCTAAAATCAATTTTTAATTTAATTTATAATTAAATATCTTCAATTGAGTATTTATGAGATCTTCAATATATTTGAAAATATCGATGTTAAGTTTATAATTATGATTATTACTGCTGGTATAAATATTCTCTGTGTATTGAAAATTGTAATGGAGAATTTTATAATTTTAATCAAATATAAGGATTGAAATAAAAACTATTCTAAGAAATAAATCTCCTATTAAATTTAGATAATTTATTTAGCGTTATCTAAAAACCTAAATCCATTATTTAGAAAAATTATAATTTTTTCTTTACAAATGCTCAATGTTATTCATAATCATTTAATTGTGATATGAAAATAAATTAGTAAGAGATGGTGTGAAAGAGTTAAAATAATAGCTTATAGAATTTGAGATTAACTTATTTAATTTATTGAATTAATGGGAGCATGTTGTGAGTCGAAAGGGAGAATGGACTCATCATCCAATTCTCACACTATCTCTATTAAGGAACAAAAGACAATCAAAGCATTGTACGAGTAGCACCACAAATTAATATTTCAGATAAAATGAATAATAATTGGATTATTCGATCTTCTGACTTGTATATTCAACATTTTTAGTAACTTTTTTTTATAATGAAGTTAATCAAAGATAATTATTTATTTCGTTCTAACATATCAATTTTTTTAAAAATCGTAATATTTTTCATAGATGATATTAACTCTATTTAAAATTGTCTATTCTGTTTATAATAGAACTAAAATTAAAGTATAAGGTTGTGAGATCCTTTTTCCCTCCTGCTAAAATAGATTTTTAAAACTAGGCTTAGATTTTTTAATTAAGAAGTAAAGTAATTCTTACTATGAGAATATGCGAACTTATTTAAATTTGAAATTTATGGAGAAAATAAATTCATTGATAGAAAAGGCTGCCTTTTTATGAAATAATTATCTGCTTCCATCATTCAACTTTTTAACTTGATTTTTTTATGCTAAGAAGTTAAATGCCAGCATATTAAGAATTTTAATAAGCAAGAGGATAAAAAAACAATAGAGGTAGCAAGAATTAAGAGGACAGATTTTAAAAATGCTCTGATGCGTTGCAATTAAAAAATTTAAAACTTCTTTTTTTGAAGAGATTAATTTAAAAATAGTCTTCAAACTTGACTGTTTTCTTCAAGATTTTATCCAATTAGAATAAGAATGAACATAATTAAAATAAATGAAGTTTATAATTTAAGAAAATTGAATCAACTGCTTTAATTTATAGGGATATTTTGTAATTATGGAAACTCTTTTTCCAATTTTAACTTATCTCTCTATATCTATAAGTTATATTTATTATTTCATTGCTCTTTCGTGATGATAATCTTAAATTTTTCCTTTTTGTTATAATTTTAGCAGAATTAAATATTAATTTTATTTAAACAAAATTCTAAACGTGATAAATTTAATAAAAATAAGCACCAGCAAGGACATGTGTTCAGCTTTTTTGGGCGACTGGAATTTTAAGATTAGTAAAATCTCCTCAAAGAAGCTATTCACGTAGATCTATAGCTCATCAATCAACTTTTCGAGGATCAGAAATATATTTTTTGTTGGTTCTTATTTTGTCGGAGGATTATGTGGGAATACCTGTGAATACGCAAGCACCAACCCACGAAAAAGAAAACCTCCGCTACCAATAAAATCCAAATCTAACATTCAATAACTCCTCAGGCAGCTTAAACGTTAGCACTAGCACACCTTACGTAAGTCCAGAGAAGGTTATATCAAATGGGAAGGGCGGGAGAGTCAATCCGCATCAAAGTCATGTGGCCTCTCAGTAAAATTCTCTACTTGATATTAGAGTGTCTACTCAGAGCTTGAAAAAGAAAAATCAAAATGACTTGATTGAGCCGTTGAAGCCTGATAGTAATTTAATTAGGTCCAAAGTAATTTCAATCTTTATGATGTTGTATGCTACAAAGATCAAATATCTCAGAATGAACGAGCTGAAATGGTAGAATTGGGCAATGAAATGATTCGAGAGGGTATGGTAGCAGTGATTGTGTTAGCTGGAGGATAGGGAAAGCGCCTTGGTACAGATCGCTCGAAAGGAGAGTACTCTTTAAACTTGCCCTCTATGAAGACAGTTTTCTAGATTTTGGTGGAGCGGTTTCTCAAAGCTCAAATGAATGCTCACAACTCGCAACACCTTTCAGATGATACTTAAAACTGTAAATTCATAGTCATGACTAATCCACTGAACCACGAGAATACGATTCAATTCTTTGAGTTCAACAGGTATTTTGGAGCGCACAAAGACTAAATAGTTTTCTTTGAATAGTCGCTGTTACCACTGATGAACTATGATGGAAAGATAATTATGGATGATCCAAACAAGATTGCCTTAGCTCCTAATGGAAATGGTGCTCTCTATGATGCTATAAACAATAATCAGATAGTAAAGGAGATCATAAATTCAGTTGACTATGTGCAAATTGTTCAAGTTGATAATATACTTGGAAAGATGCTAGACCCTCTTAATAAATAGAGATTTTTTTACCTCTATTAATAGGATACACAGCAGCGAAAGATCTATACGTTTGCATGAAGGGAAGCAAGAGGAGGCGAGACATCAACTATCAGTTGAATGGCTTCTTCGCAGCAAAAAATCACAGGTATGCCGTAGTGGACTATGACTAGATCAAAGATATTCCCGAGATTAAAGATTCCGCTGTTGAGAACATCAACGTCTACCTAATTAAAGCTTAAAATGAGAAATGATAATTTATATATTGAGATAAGCGGATAAGTTGTCAGAATTGTGCTCTAATGCTGAAAACTTGTCTTATAACTATCACTTCACGAAGCTGCGCCATCCTTATTGGGACTTCAGGCATATGAGACTCATGCGCCCTTCGAACCCTCATGCATATCGATTCGAGCTAAATGTCTGTGACATGCTTGAATTTGTCGAGAGAGATAAATTTGGAGTGCTCGTGGTCCCCAGAGAAGATGAGTATGCGCCCATAATATATGCGGACAGTATGCGAAAGTCTCAAACTTCAGTAGGAAGGCAAAAGTCTATATCTCCTAATAGGGTGCAATCGACAGAGAGTCCGCCTAAGGAAAGTATGAAATGATAATTGAGTTTTTAAGTGATGTGCTTAGCGATAATTCGTCAACCAGCACTACTCAAACAGCTCCCTTTTATCAAGAGACACCTATCTGGGCGAGGGAATAGCTATTCAGATAAAGCAAGCGCTGGCTGAAGGAAGCGGGTGCTCAGTTTAATACAGAGTACCCTCAAATTGAGATTGACATGCTTCTAAGTTACGAAGGAGAGGGTCTCAAGGAAATCGTGGAGGGGAAAAAACTGCCGCCGCCTAACTATCTTAAGAAGGGAATTGTTCTTAGGTGAGTTACGGACTTAAGCTGTATTATTGTTATTCTATTTAAGATTATTGACTATAATTAAGTGAAATTGTAAAATCATCTTCAAATAGAGTTTAGATAAATAGAAAATTAGAGATAAGAGGCCTTTTGTCCTCGCAGTATCTGTTTACTCTTTCAATAATATAGTTTCCAGTCACTGTCTCAATCATCTAATTAGGAGAGCATGGCGACGCTTCTCTTGACCCAAATGTCTTCAGTTTAATAGGTTGGTAGCTGCGTACTGAGAATGTAGTTAGTCGAGTGACCAGTGGTGGAGAGAGTTCCCGCTCTCTAGCTTGTTTTGTAGACAGGGCATGTGTAGCTCTTCAACTCTGGCTTCTTTTCCTGATTATCTTCATCTGATTATTCTAAGAAATCGATTATACATAGTGATGAAATAAATTCTGCCCCTTCCTCTTCTTCTTGGCTTGAGTCACTGTCGCTCCTCTTTTTCTTCTTGCTCTGCAGTTAAGGGTTGTCAAGGGACAATTCCTTCTCTAGCTCTGGTAGGAAATGCATCGCTGGCAACTCCACAAAGAGAACCAATATTTCATCATAAGAATGAATCATCATTATTGTGGACCTTGGGCTCTGACTCTTTGAGTATGGATTTGTCGTTGTCCCAACCTGCTCCTTCAAGGAAGAGACCCTTCACTACGCACCCGTTCTCAGGTGGCTTGCTGGTATCATTCTCGTACTTTAGCACATGGAAGGTGAATACCACTTTGTCGATTGGGTATCGGTACTTACGAGCAAAGTTCTGTTTCACTCCAGTGAGGAAGGACTGAGTGAAGAAGAAACCTGAAATCCAAAAGCAAGCGGGCTGTCCATGCTGAATCCAGTCGTCGAGCATCTGCAGTCTGCGCTGAAAGTCTTTGATGTAGGAAAGGAGAGGCTTCTTGCTGGGATAAGATCTGGCCCGCCAGTTGTCCGGCACATTCAATTAATGTTATATTCATCTCATGTGTGATAAAATAACAATGGATTGTTGTTCATGATGCTCTTGAGCATGCGTTCTATCTCCGCGTTCATGACTAGTATGCCCTCCAGAGTTTTGATGAGCGTCTCTAAACTGGACTTCACTACTTCAATCAAGGTGTTGAATCTGGCAAGCTCCTGAAGCAGAACAGAGTTTATGGAATCATCATAGCTTAAATAATAAGTAACACATTTTCATTTAGCGGAATGGGAACTTCTTTTCGATTTCCTTGACCTTGAAGGGCTCTCTGATTTGGTAGAGTATCTATTTAGCCATCTTTATCGCCTGCTGCGTTTCAGAGCTGTTTTTCTAATCTCCGCCTGATTTATTGCTTAAGTTAAGTACTTCGTTGATGATTGAACCTTCCTCGTTTATAGCATAGGTCAACTTATGTTATTGATAAATAATTTGGAGTAAGTTATTAGGTGATGTTAGCATTTTCATTGAGGCCAATTAGCATTGGAGATTCCACATCTGGCAAGTTCTTCACGAACTGGTGGTATTCATCGAATTCTCCCTCTTGCAATATGAAATAGTCAGGCAGTTGCTCTCCGCAGAATGTGTGATTGCCCTTCAAACACTTCCTCGTATAGAAGTCTTTCAATATAAACTTACACGATTTATTACAGTCTTAATATAATATGGTGGTGAGAATGCGTCTGTCCCAGTCGTCTGTTACTCTTCCTCTATAGTTACACTCGCTTTCAAGTAACTCAGAACCTTGAAGGTGATCTTACAAAACCTGTCATATAATTTATAATATTCTAAATTTAAAATGTCAATCATGAGGTGAAGCTTGCGCATGTTGATCCTAAAGTCAGAGTAGTTGAAATCATAGTTCAAGTTCCAACCGAGAAACAATTATATATAAATTCTTTCAATATGCTGTGGAAGAAGGAAAGAGCCAAGTAGAGTTTGAGTTACTGCTCAGGTTTAGTGTTAGAATTAAAGAATTCCTTCTCTGCTTAAAAGTAACAATAGGAGAATATTTTAAAAACTTTGGACTATTCGATCTGTGCATAAGATCTTAGGAGTGAAAGTTTAAGGCCCTTGGGAAGTTCAGAGGTGAGCTTAATTGAATTCTAAGAGATAAGCAAGAATCAGACATTGAGGTGAGCTACAGTCTAAAATCTGGATTAGGCAGTATCTGCTCTTTCTTTGAATCCTTGGAATCATCCTCTATCTTTGATTTATCAGTTTATTGGAATACCGAGAGTTAATTTGCTTCAATTATCTACTCTAGTTCTGGCAGGAAATTACTAGCTAGATGGAAATTTTGAGCAACCACTCATCCTTTGAATACTTTATCTCGTTATAAAATATTACAAATTATAATGAATTTTAAATATAATCTAGATGGATATGATTTAGAAAAATGAAAGCTTTGGTTTTCTCTCCTTGTCTTCTGCCAAGTGATATTGAATAGGGCATACGAATTATTTTCTCTCCAGAATCTTGATCTGCTCCTTATGATCGTTTACAGGGATTTAGTCTGCATTTATCTTTGAGAGCATGTTAAAAAACCTTGAGGAAGAAGCTGATTAAAGATTTAAAAATTAAGAGTTCTATATTCGTTATAGTCTTCTCTGGTTTTTTGTCTTTGCATAAAGCCGTGGTATGGCTCTGAAGTAATTATTATGATTTTTAAACTAAAAAATATCACCATTTATAATAATTTTGGCGTTCTTTTCAATAAAATCTGGAAGATATTTGAATTTTCCGATAGTAGAGTACTCAATAATAACTAAAAGTCTTGTTTCGTTGAAAAATTCTGCTTAATTGTTTCTCTTATACTTTTTCGTCATTCAATACCCACGATTTTAAAAATAATAAGTAAATGAGAGCTGCTACAATTAATATTTAATGAATAGGATTAGAATATCATCCAATAAAAAAATGCATATTACACAAATGGAGTGTGCGAGTAGCAGAAGAGAATTTGAGTGTCTTAAACTAAAAAAAGTGAATATATTTGAATGTTGCTGTTTTAGCTCTAAATGCTTCCTAAAACTCCAAGCATGTCACTCTGCATTGCACTTTAACCTAAATAAAAAGAGTAAAATTTTTTATTGAAAATTATCAAGAGTATTAAGCTAGATTGTACTGAACTTTGCTATATTTTTCTCCAACTTACATCTTCCTATTAGTGAATATTCCTTCGAAATTCATAAGTAAGATGTGATTAAGTGTAATATGTGCGATGAGCTTCTTTCATAGCTACATCAAAACCTCCATTTTGATCATTTTAAATTGCTTGTATTTCAGTAAATGCAAATAACCAAATCCGTTCCATTACATAATAAGCCTCCTTACTTCTGTAGTTTGTTTCATAGCCATGTAAAAAATAAATAAGTTCTATATCTATGATACATCGGCAAACTCTTGCATTCTAGTTTTATTTTTTCAAGACATTTTATATGAAATCGAAAAATTATTTTTTCTATTAAATTTCAAACAATAAGCTAATAGTCTCGAAAATAAATTAAAATAATTCAAAAGTCGAGCAATTTAAAGAAATTAAAATGGAGTAAATCACTCTTGTATAAACTTTTGAAATGAAATTTTTCTGCATTATTTCCGTTAGAATTGAATTCTTAAATTACTTCAATAGCCAACCAAATCCCAAGCTATAATTCTATCATCAAGATTCTCATTCATTTAAGATTCTAATATTAATTAATTTAGGAAATTTCTTGAATTTCTATTTTAAAATTATCCCTTATATTATAATCAATTGGATTTATTGACCAATAAGTAAGAGATAAAAATTATAGATATTTGCTTGCAAGGGAGGAATTCTTTTCTATTTATTGATCAATAGAAGCAAAATAAAAGAGAGGCATTATCTTAATTGTTAACACAAGATATTTAATGGAAGAATAAAAATCTAAAGGAATTATGGTTGGAACTGCTATAAGTAAAGAATTTTTATATTTATTAAGGAGAATATTTATATGATATCATAGATTAAGCACAAATTTTGAGTTAAAGTCTAGAAAGTCATCTTTAAAAAAAGTTTAAAAAATCTTTTCTCCTTTGAATAATCGGAAGAGATCAATTACTCTACAGATACCACATCTTGGGTCGTCGAAGGCGACTCTTTACTTACTTAATACACACTAAAAAAATTAATAAAAAATAAGACTTAGAGATAGGCTTCCTTACTCCTTATTTTAGACACTGAAATGTTTTTTGAAATATTAGTACTGAACAGATAATATTATAAGCACGGGATTAGTGCTAGTAGGAGCAGGTATTGTGGCTTTTTCAGCTCCAGTTTGCTTACCTGTAGCAAGTGGTCTGATTAGTGCAGGATTCGCAGGAGGAATTAACACATATTTTTAAAGTACAAGCTCAAACCAAGAGTTCAATTATTACGAGTTTACTGCAAACTTAGCACTTGGGTAAATCTTAGGAAATTCTATTGATTAATCTGTACTAAGTTGGGCAAGATTTACAGAGATAATAGCTAGAGCTTCAAGCGCGACTATACTCATTACAACCTATATGAAAAGGTTGACTTCTAGATTTTCTTATTTGTTTGAAAGAACTTCGAGAACTAGCCCTGCTGTTGATAATCATAGTAATCTCGCTAGAAATTAAATTGCTATTAACTCTATTGTGCTGAAGTCTTTATAAAATGTAGCTCAAGCTGCTTTCAAAAGATTAATTGAAAGATTCATCTCAATAAGATAAATTGAAGATGAGTACTTCAAGCAAGCATACTAAGCTCTTGGCTGCTCAAACGAAGAGGCGGGCCGAATATAACAACATTTAATTTATCCAGAAATAAGTTAAATAATTTTATAGTAAAAAATATAATAACTGCGCTAATCTATTAGTATTAGTACTCTAAAAATCAAGGACACAAAATGATTAAATAAATTTCTCTCTATTGAAAAACTTAAATTTGACAGAGCAGATAATCGCACCCTTAATCAAGTATCATGAGTTCCAAATCTATTTTTATATCCTAAAAACAAAGACATCATGAAAAAAAGACTCTCAGGACATCGCATTATGAATTAAAAGCAATAAAAGTTAACCTTTTATTTTGAGTAGTTTTCATTTATACTTAAAATGATGAAAATAGGAAGATTCATAATTTTAATACTTTATTAGCATCTTCTTAAATTAATTACATCTAATTCTCTCATTTTTATTATTAAAAAATAAACGAGAGTAAAATTAAAAAAGAAAGAAAAATTAAATAGGATAGCAGATATATTCTCTTATTTTAAAAATTAATATTGGCAGAACTCAAAAGTTCAGGATATATACGCAATGGGAGATTAGCAAGAGATGATTTTTGGAAAATAAATTTGTCTCCAGATTAACAGCCTCATTAGACCATAACCAGATAATTGTTCTATGATTTCACTTCAAATTGAACAGAAAATATTCACAAACCAAGCTCATCAAAATGAGATGCAGATATTTAGAGATAAAGCTAAGTTGGTAGTCTAAAAGCTATATTTTAACTATAAAATGGAAAATTTAACCATTTCCAATTAAGGGCCCGTTAAGAAAAAAAAGCAAAAAATTTTTTTTGAATTTTGAAAAGGAAAATTAAATTTATTGGTTAAAATAATAAAAAATTAAAGGGAATTTAAAGCCTTTATTCTAACTTTTAATTTTAATTTAAAAATTAATAAAGGTTTTTTCCCTTTTAATCAAAATTTGAAGCCCCCTAAAAAAAGTTTTTTGGGGACTTCTTACACTTATCCTTCCCTTGGTGCCGGGAAAAAACCTTTTTTTAAAATTAAACAAAAGTTCAAAAGGGTGGGAAAAAAAAATTAAAAATTTTTTCTGAAACAAAAAGGGGTAATTTTTATTTTAAAAAGGGCACCCCTTCAAAAAACCCCATTTATTCCCTTTTTAATTTAAATTTTTTAATTTTAAATTTTCTTTTTTTTAAATTCTCAGCTAAAAAATTATTTAAAAATTTTTAAATTTAAATTTTTTAAAAATTAAGGGAAAATTTTTTTTTCTTTTTTAAAAAAATTTTAGACGATGAAAAAATAATTTGAGGGTTAATTCTCTTTTTCTTTAAAATTTTTTTAAGATAAGCTTCGATTGCAGTATAGTTTTCTTAATGTACTAATAAAAAAAAAAGAAAAAAAAGAATATTTTTTTTTTAAAGAGTTTTTTTTTAAATTTTTCAAAAAAATTGTAAATAATTAAAAAAATTTAAAAATTTTTTAAAAACCCCAAATTAAAATTTGAGGAAGGGAAATAATTATACAATTAGAGAAAATGATAATAGCTATAAAGCTAGATCTTTAAGAACATTTTAAAATAAATTATGGAACAGAAAAAAAATTTAAAAAAGTTTAAATTTTGTAATAAAATTTTTAAAGGGTGCTATTTTTTTCTTTTTTCTAAGTTTAAAAATTATTTTTTCATTTATTTAGATAAAAAGTAATTTATAGTGAGTGAAAAAGCCTTCAATAACTGAAATTATATCCCCTGTAGTGATATTTAAAAAAAGCCATCAAAAGGACATTGTTTTGAATTGATTTTAACTTAAATAAAAAATACCTTCATTAACCATATTCTCAGCTAAAATTATATTTCAAACTGCTAATTAAATTATTCAAATATTAAGTTCTTTTCAAACGTTCTATCTCTGCGTTCATGACTAGCTTGCCCTCCAGAGTTTTGATGAGTGTCTCTAAACTGGACTTCACTACTTCAATCAAGGTGTTGAATCTGGCAAGCTCCTGAAGCAGCACAGAGTTCATGGACTCATCATAGCTTAAATGATAAGTTACACATTTTAATTTAGCGGAAGGGGAACTTATTTTCGACTTCCTTGAACTTGAAGGGCTCTCTGATTTTGTAGAGTATCTCCTTAGCCATCTTTATCGCCTGTTGCGTTTCAGAGCTGTTTTGCTAATCGCCGCCTGATTTATTACTAAATTTAAGTACGTCGTTGATGATTGAACCTATCTCGTTTAAAGCATAAGTAAAATATTGAGAAATAAATAAGTGATATTAGCGTTTTCATTGAGGCCAACTAGTATTGGGGATTCAACATCTGACAAGTTCTTCACGAACTGGTGGTATTCATCGAATTCTCTCTCTTGCAAGATGAAGTAGTCAGGCAGTTGCTCTTAGCAGAATTTGTGTTTGACCTTCAAGCACTTCCTCGTGTAGAAGTCCTTCAATATAAACTCGAATTACTTTTAAATGATTTTAATTGATATGGTGATCTATATCTATAGTTACACTCTCCTGTCAAGTAACTCAGAGCCTTGAAGGGGATCTTCTCAAAGCTGTCTCTAAAAAAAATAGATGATTTTTAAAATTGTCAATCATAAGGTGAATCTGGCGCATGGAGATCCTAAAGTCAGAGTCGTTGAAATCATAGCGCAAGTTCCAACCGAGAAAGACATAACTCCTTCGCTCCCTCACTATGCTGTGGAAGAAGGAAAGAACCAAGTAGAGTTTGCGCCACTGCTCAAGCTTCGAATTAAAATTAAAGATCTCCTTTTCTGCTTAATAGAAAAGACTATTTTAAATATTAAGATATCTAGATATTGCTAAGAATCATAAGAGTGAAGGTTTAAGGCTCATGAGAGGTTTTGAGATGAGTTTAATTGATTCTAGAGGATACTAAAAATAAACTAAGAGTCATAAAATGAGGTGAGTCACAAGATTAACTCTGGATTAGGCGACGATTGATATTTATTCGAATTTTTGGAATTGTCCTCTATCTTTGATTTACCAGTATTTTGAATACCGAGGATTGGATTGACTCAATAATCTACTTTAATACTGAAAGAAACTAGCAGCTAGATGGCAGTATTTAAGCACCACCCATCCTCCAAACTTCTTTATCTCTTTATACAATTTTAAAAACATTAATTTTCAAAAATAAACATGGAACTTATAGGCTTCAGGAAGAAGTTGCCCAAAGTTTTCTCAATATAGCGTTCTATCATCGTAATTATCTTCTCTGGTTATCATTAATTTAAATTATTTTGGTTTGAGGATCTTGTGGAGAAGTATTGTGCTAAAGTTTGGCAGCAATCCGTGGTAAGGCTCTGGTGCCACCTCAGATGAGATCTATACAATAAAAATAAATATTTAAATTTGTAAAATGAACTTCCTCCAAGCGATGGGGTTCTTTTCAATATAGTCAAGCAGAGATTTGAAATTCTCGAGAGTGGCTAGCTCAATAATTTAATGCCAATTCTTGTTCTTGAGGAACGACTCCACCGGATTGTTTTTCTTTTCACTTCAGCATCAGCTGACACCAATCTATTAAATTAAATAAATAAAACAATTTATAAATTGTTTGTTAATCCTTTTAACATTATATGCGAGAATATATTTAAATATCATAATTATGTTTTTATTTTTAAAAATTAGAATTATCAAAGAATAAGTCATAAACTTGGAAAATTAAAAATATCAATCCTTATAAATTTTGACCCAATAAAATAATAATAAAAATACATCCAACAGACCTGTGAAGTTTTCTCATTTAGAATCATATTTATAGCAAATATTTTACATATATAACACAAATTAGATCATAAAACATCTTCAAAGTGAATAATAGGTGACATAAATTGTAAAAAGAGTTTAAACTTCAATTTAATCAAAAATTATTTAAATATTTTATTCTGTACATCATTTAAATTATTAAATTTAAATTAAGAAAATTTAAGAATTTAAATATCCTGCTTTTAATTATTTTTTTTAAAAAAATATAATTGATCTAAATAAGATAGATAATTTTAAGCATGTACCTGATTTCCTACTTCGGGATTAGATCAAATGAATTTATTATAGACGATTAATTGATCAATAAAAATAAGATAGAATAAATTTTAAATATAGCTTTCAAGTATTGATCAATATCTTAGAGCATTTTCTGATCAATAGTAGCTCTATATAATCAAGTTTTATTTTCTAAATTTAATAAATATTTATATTATGCAAGTCTAATTAGCAGCAGCAAGTGTAGATGTTATAGCAACTGCATGTGCAGAAACCTTAAAGGCCTCAAGTAAATACCTTTAATAATTAAAAATGATGTTTTATTAACTTTACTTTTAGCTATCGGATCAATAAGTACTGCCGCAGGATTATCTTTGGGCTGTATAACAGGAATCGTAGGTGGTTTATTGTGTGTGGGAGCAATTATAGGAGGATATTATTTGTATAAAAAGTACCTAAGTCGAAGATATGAAGTTTTATCATCTTTGACGAATAGAGCATAAAAAAAGGCTTTCGAAACTCTTCTAAATACATTTCGCACTCAGAGACAAATAAAAAAAAAGGATTTTACGAAAGCATACAAAACTCTTGGGTTAGAAAATAAAAGCATAAACCAGATATCATATAACTCTAATTAAATATTAATTAGAAGTTATTTAAAACAGATGCTTGATTAAAGTAAAAAATATGATATTGCAAATTTGTGGAAGTTAAAATTATCAATAATTAAAAAAATTAGAATATTCAATTAATTATATTTTTAAAGTTAAATAAATTTATTGCTTAATAAACCTCTTAGCAAGCATCTCTCAAGATATCTTATTATCCAAATTAAATGATCACATATTTTAAAATAATATGAGTCACTTATAGCGCTCAACATATTTAACTAGAGTCCAAGCTTAGATTACTTTAACTGCAATATTTGTAATTTAATTTATAATTAATTCAATACTCCTATAAATCTCAACAACAATAATAAAAAACTAATTCTTAGATTGACAAATACTTAACTGTATTTTTTGAATCACCTTAAAATAGCCAGATTAAATTACAGAGGTTTAATTGTTAAAGTTTAAGGAGGGAATTTTTTATTATAGCTGAAATTTAAATGAAAATCAGTTTTGAATTAAAATAATAAATAATGAGGTTGAAAATTCAGTAAGTTGAAATAGGAGTTAAAAGTAATTAAATGTGGGTCTTTTTTAATAGCTAAAAATTGCTTGAGGAGTTTTTTCTACTACATTTATGATAGGCTGCGCTTGAGAAGAGATTTTAAAATTACTGACTCTGAAACAAGAGACTACCTGATTTCAAAAAAATTATATAACAGAGGTAACTCGATCCGCTGAATTCCAACGACGAAGTTGCAAGGATCAAAGTTGCTTGGAATTTAATTCTTTATCAAATGGTAAAAATTTAAATTAAAAAACACATACGTCAGCTGTCTCGAACTTTTTAAATTATTAAATTAATTGTTAATTTCCATTTTTATTAATTATCTGCCATAAAACCTAATTCAGTTCATAAAGAGAATGATCTTATTGAAAAGACTCAAACAAAGAAAAAGAATCTTTAGAGAAATTAAGAATGAAAGAATAAGTTGATTATTTCATGTTTAAACGTAGCCACCCTTAACATTTTTAATAGCCTTAATATGAACTCCATCGCAAAAATGTTGAGAGTGCCGCACTATACTCTCGCATTTGAAAGTTGCAGATGAGAAAGTTAGGAGTTGCAGCTGTTCTCCTCATCGCACTTCTAAGTTTCAGCACATCAATTATTTGATTGATCCTCAAACTCTTCGCCACTAAGCACACTTCAGTTTGGAGTAGAAGATCTTCCATAGATAGTTTCCTTATCTCAAGATCTCTCCGTAGACTGTAGCAAACATCTATCGTTGAAATGGCATAACGTACAAAACTGTGAATCGAGTGAAGCGCGTAAAAGACGACTTCAGTAATCATAGAAATATAAGTTTTAATTTTTAAGGTCTTTAATTTTTAAATAAATTGAAAATTTTTAGACTTATTTTTAAATAAAAAACTATTTTAAAAGAACTTGCTTTTAGGCTAAATGCAGTTTAAAAAAATTGATTAGACAGTCAAAATATAAAAAATTATTCTGTTGTATTCAATTTAAATAAAACCATTTTTATATTTTAGGAACTATAAAGCAAAAACTATATTTTAGATTCGAAGCTTACTTCAAATTATAAAGGGGAAATAAGCTTGAGTAAAAATTTGAAACCTTATGAGAATATAACCAAATTATTATTGGATGATTTCATCGAAATTGACAAAGACTTGAGAGTAAGAACAGGCTAAAGTGCTATAACTAAAGTCCTTCCTTGTAAAAATTAAACTCCGGGCAATAGCTTCGATTCCACAATGGACATAAATCAAACAAATTTAACTAATCAATGACAGTTTTAAATATCTAAAGCCACAAGATATTAAGACAAACGAGGTTTATATTAAATTAGTAATAACTTAAGATTTTAGATACACAAATTTAATTTTCAAATTTTAAGATTAAATTTATCAACAAGAGGTAAATATAGGATTAATATAATAAATAATATAATTTAATTAAATAAAAAAGGGAATTGTGAGATATCTTAGTAGCTAAATGTGTTTTCTAAAAATTGAAAATTAAAAATTAAAAAGAGTTTTAGAAACTTCATTAAGCTACTAAGAAAATAAGATATGATTTGTTTTCCGCATCATTTCTCAAACACTAAAATTTTTCTCTTTGGAATTTATGAAATAAGTAAGAAATGATGCTCTAATTAAAATAACAATTAAAAATATTATTTTTAGCCACTGATTTTTCCATTCATTTTGTTAGTAAATTGCTTGATTGTGTATATTTTTCACCTAGATTGCAATCCTAATAATTACTGAAAATTGATTATTCATGTTCATGAGCATTAATTCAACTCTGCATTTTTCAATAGCATGATATCAAAATTGATTTTAGTTAGTCAATATTTGAATTCATTACTTCAATAAAGATTTTGTTGAATCTTGCAATTTTTTGAATAGCGCAGAGTTCATAGTCTCATCATAGCTTAAATTATTAGGAGTACTACATTATAATTCCTTTTAGAACTCCAAAATAATCAATTGCTGTCTTATTTAAAAGATTATCTATTTAGTAATCTTTATCTCCTTATATATCTTTGAGATATTTTACTATAGTACAATGTTGATTATTTTATTTGCCTCCTATAAAGCATAGATTAAAAAAAAGTTACTTAAAAGAAAGTTATTCAATATACTCTCAAATCACTTGTGAATGATTTCAATTAATATGATCGTGAGTGTTAGTCTGTCCCATTCGTCTGTAACTCTGCCTCCATAGTTAAACTCACCTGTCAAGAAATTCAGAGACTTGAAGGAATCTTCTCAATGCTGTCTTTAAAAAAAAATCGATAAATGTTTCAAACTGTCAAATATATGGTAAAGCTGGCGCATGGATATCCTAAAGTCAGAGTCGTTGAAATCATAGCGCAAGTTCCAACTGAGATTCCAATAAAATATTTGTTATTTCACTTAATAAGAAGGAAAGAGCCAAGTAGAGTTTGTGCCACTGCTCAGTTTTCAAGTTATAATTAAAGAACTCCTTCTCTGCTTAAAAGAAACTATAGGAGAATATTTAAAAGCTTTGGACTATTCGATCTGTGCATAAGATCTTAGTAGTGAAAGCTTAAGGCCCAGGAAGGTTCAGAGGTGAGCTTAATTGAATATAGAGGATGCTAAGAGGGAAGCAAGAATCAGACATTGAGGTGAGCTACAGTCTGAACTCTGGATTAGGCGGTCGCTGCTTTTTCTTATAATCCTTGGAATCGTCCTCTATCTTTGATTTGCCAGTTTATTGGAATACCGAGGGTTTGATTGACTCAATAATCTACTCCAGCTCTGACAGGAATATAACATCTAGATGGCAGTTTTGAAGCACCACCAATCTTTCAAACTCTTAGCAATATTTTTGATTTTTTCTCCTTGTCCTCTGCAAAGGGAGACTAGATAGGGCAATCGATTATTTTCCTCTCAAAATTATTGATATGCACCATAAGAACGTTTCCAGAGAAAGGATGAGCATGATAGGGACGTGGAGCTTTGAGTCTGCGTAGATCTCTTCGAGAGCATATTGAGGAGGCTTTAGGAAGAAGCTGTCCAAAGCTTTCTCAATGTAGCGTTCTATAATCGTAATCGTCTTCTCTGGTTATAATTAATAGAAATTATTTTGGTTTGAGGATCTTGTGGAAAAGTATTGTGCTAAAGTCAGGCAGCAATCCGTGGTAAGTCACTGGTGACACCTCAGATGAGATCTACACGATTAAAATAAAATTTATAAAACGAACTTCCTCCAAGCGATGGGGTTCTTTTCAATATCGTCATGCAAAGATTAGAAGTTCCCCTACTAGACGATCTTCATATTTTAATTCTAGTCTTGTTCTAGAGAAATTACTCCACCGGATTGTTTCTTTTTCTACTTTGAAAACCTCTGAGAATTCTTTTTAAATTAAGATCTTTATTAAAAAATTTCTCAATTTCAATTAATCCTGCTATCAGAACAAAAAATAATTAATCATTGCAAGTACTGCAATATGAGTATAAGAGTGTTTATTGATCAATATAAATAAGATATAATAATTTTGAAAGCAGTTTTTGTGCATAAATCAATTAGATATTAGGAAGTGAGCACCATTTCAATTTTTAAATATAAAAATTATTGAAACATTTTTATATTTCCTTTTTTAACAAAATTTTTGAATCCCTCTAAAAAATATATATCTTCTTACTGATTACTGTCCTTATTTAAGAGTTTTAGAAAATCAGAAGACTAAGTTTTTATGAGAGTAAAAAAATTATGTTTTAGTAAGAATTAAAGAAATTTAAATTCTTTTCTTAAAACTAAAGATTAATGATTTTTTCTTCATTATGTCACGAGTATTGAAATTTATTTATCCTAAAAAAAATTATTAGGGTTTATAATTTGACAGAGGATATACGATATAAAAAAATCTTCTAAAATTATATTTAAAAATGAAGTATTTAGAGATTAACAAAAGCACACTTTATTTAATTTAATTTATTTATCTTTAGAGCTTTATAATATCTTAAGAAGTCTAAGATTTAATTAAAGTGCATTAGAATCTTTTAACTAAACTGAATTCAAAGTTTTATGAGATATTTAAATTATCAAAATTGATGACATAAAGAGCTAGAGAATTTAAATTTTGACCATAAAAAAATATTTTTACTTTTATAGCCTCAATTCAAAAATTTGCGGTTATGAAAAAAATCCTCCTCCCTCTTCAGATATTGTAAATTATTGATCAATAGTTAGACTATAAATTCCGAGTTTAATTATAACTTTATAATAGATATTTTATGGCAACAGGTGGAGTTTGTTTATTAGCGAGTAAGATTTTTTATCTATAATAAAGATGACGAATCTTATAATTTATGCAGGTGCTGTAGCAGTAGTCGGAGGAGCATGTATTATAGTTGTTGCTGCACCAGCTGCTCCTTTTGTTTTGGCTGGAGTAACTTTGGCAGAATCTACTTCTGTTTTTGTTGGTGGTGTGATGCTTAGCGCTGGATGTGCTGGGGTATCAAATGCAGGCAAACAACTCCGTAATCAGGATGAAGATTTTAGTTGCAAGGACTTTGCTTCAAATGTTGTTGCAGGTGCCGCGCTCGGTGCTATACCTCTTGGCAAAGTCAAGGTTCCCTTAAAGATAATTGGACATGCTGTGAAATCAACTCCTGCAGGTTGGCTTGCTAACATTGGCAGAAAGTTTTTCCGTCTTTTCTCTGGCAAAATCAACTATTAAAACTACCTTTCTATTGAGCTCAGATCTTAGAGAGGAGTTTAATAAGAGGCTCTCAGGAGATTACTTAATGATTTTATCCGATAGAGAACGATTAACGAGTAACTCTTTGAATAGGCACTTTAATCCCTTATTGGCTCCAATGAAGAGTCAAGTCAAATATTATCTGTATAAAATTAAATAATTAATTATGGGAAAGATAGCATTGGGTGATCAGAAAATCAGTTGCAAAATATAAATGCGAATTGATTTAAGAAAGGAGATGAAAATTTATTAATTCCTTTAAAGCGAGAAGACATTTAAATAAATGGGTTTTAAGGGAATATTCTGTCACAGCAACTGCAGTTCAAGTTAAGAAACAATTCTATAAGAATTCCTAGCTGTAATTTCAATCAATGAAATATGCTAATCACTTTTTAAAAGTTTTATCATCGAGAATGAATAAATTTGCTTAAATCCAACTCCTCAAATCCTTCAAGAATATTCTTAAAACTTATATAAGAAGTCAAAATCTATGCTTTAAGCTATTACATATAATAATTCGTAAAGCACTACCTTATCTAGTACTTGCCTCAAAAATTGTATTTCTCATAGTATTTTCTTGATAATCTATTGCTATCCTTCCCATAATTAATTAAAAAGTTGACTTTCAAAATTTGTTGATTTTATTCAGATTTTGAAAAATTTCGTTAAGTATGTTTCTAGAATTGTGAAGTTTATTTATTGATTTTACAATGATAAATAAATTAACTACTATTATATGTTTTAGCCCTGATTTTCAAAACTTTTCAGTTTGCTTCTGTTAAGGCTGGAAAAGCGAGGACGAAGCTCCTGTCATCTGTGTTAAACTTGGTACTTTAAGCGCTCGTTGGCCGAGTAATTCTTGAAAATTTTCATTATTGTAGGAACCCATTTGAAATGAAATTTTTATGAAATCAAATTAAATCTGCTATTTAATTTGGGAAAGTTAATTCTTCAAAAATATTGCTTACCTACCGCGGCTGAATTATCCCTAGATCAGCAA
>JAJKFJ010021131.1:0-17675 GCA_027382625.1 Tetmemena sp. SeJ-2015
TGTATTTTTGCTTAGGAGTTTTTATTTAATGGCTCTTCACCCATTTTAATGATAAAAAAACACTTTTAAGCCTTTGCAACTCTGAACTTTTGAAAAATGTTTTCGAAATAAATGAGCTAATTATCTCCCTCAGAAAATTGCCAATTTATATGTGATCAGATAAGTTACGCTGTGTCATTCAAAAAGTATCTTTCCAGAATTCTCTTGTTATTTATTTTGACCAAATAAAACTAATTAATATGTCTTCGAAAGACAATGAGTACAGAGTAATGAATATTAGATACAGTTTTGGCTGAAATCATAAAAAACTCACAAAAATGATGTAAATAATTTTTTGCTGATAACAATATATTTTATGAGATTCATGATATAAATACAATTCACATTTGCCAGTGGAGGATTTATAAGAATTTATAGTTTTTGAATTAAAAATCCTCACAGATACAGAATATCCTAAAGTATAATATGGGAAAGATCTGAGCAGATTATCGTACTCAGGAGATATTGACTAAAATAAAGATGTAAATCTTGATTTAAGACTTAATTATTCTAGCATCTATTAGATCGATGAATGATCTTTAGATAATGTCTCCCACAAGTAAATCTTTTATTTCTAAAAAATTATTATTCATAATCCTATATGTAATAGCAAAAGAGCAATAAAACAATCATCAGTAATTCAAAGTAAAAAAATATTACCTGAATAAACAAGAAAAAGATAGATGGAATTAAAATGTGGAAAATTGAAAAAATAGCGACGTTTTAAAAGGGCTAAAATTAAGCCTGATTTAGTTAGGTACAAAAGTGCGTAATTATTGATAAAGTAAGTTCTTATATAATTTGTCTATATTATTTCTTGGAAAGGGATAAATAGATCTTCGTTTGGAAATTTTTTATCCCATTCTTATTCTTCAATAATTAAAATAGTAGATATTGAAGAGACTAAGTTTTCTGTTTGACAAGGTAAAATAATAATAATTAAAGGGAATTAAAGGGCCCCCGGCTTAAATAAGATAGGCCGTGACGTCAATGATATTGCTGTGACGCACTTATCTGACGCACACAAACCTACCAACCGAATAGGGATATTAAACACGTGGCACCCCAGCCACCTCACACTCTGAGCAGAAGCCCCCCGGCTTCTGCAGACCATCCAAAAAAACCTAAAAGGAGAAAAAAATCCGGTAGCTTCGGACCGGGAACAAGTTGCTGCTCTGTAGCGTCTGGCTTCGCTGTCCAACTGCATAACTGAGTGTTTGCCCATAGATCTCGTCCCTCCACGCCTACAAGGATTAGGAGGGTGAGTGGGAACCACTCACCTTTGATTATCTCTCCAGTGAGCAGCTCAACCACCTTCCCCAGGGCTTCGGCTGCCATTATCCCTTGCCTCTTTTAAGCACTCACCCACCAGCCAATGGATTACCAAACCAGAAAGCCTTCAGGGAAAGGGCGACTGGTGCCTAGTGCCGGTCGTGTGCGTCCTGAATTTTAACTTTCTAATTTAATAAATCAAGTAAAATAAATTTATAGAGAAAACTATTTCTCCAACTTTTTGCAAAAATCTGATGAACTAAAAATTTAATTAGAGTTGGCCAATACCATATTGAAGCTAATACTTAAAGTAGCTGCTCTAAGATTCTGAGAAGATTCTCTAAAAGACTATACTAAATCAAGTTTCTATAAAGATAACTTATTTTTTTCAAATTTGTAGTTGAGGTAAATATAAATAAAATAGCAAGTTTATAATCAACAAGAGCCATCTATTTTTTAAAAAATGTCATCTTTTTGCCATAATTATTTTTGATTAAATCACTCTATCTAGTGTGGATTAGATAATATACATCTTTCACTATTGTTTTATTAAATATAGAAATTATCCTAACTAAATTAAAAACTAAGAAGAGCATACAGATATAATTGCTGGTAAAAGGAAAAATCTTAAATAAGTTAAGGATAGTTAAACAAAATTACTTGAGTTTGACAGTAGAAAAAATCATTAAATTGCATATAATTATAGCGTTAGAGTTAGTTCTAATTAATTTTACTTATATTTATATATGTTTAGAGATTTGGATTCTAAATTGAAAATTAACTTCGAGGATAAAATAGCTTCGCATTTTGCCTTTTCACATTCCGAATATTAACTTACCTAAACATTCCAGTTATTATCACTCAAATATATTGTAGCAATATCTTAGTCGAAGCAATCAGTCTGAGAATAGAAAGCTACTATAGCTTCCATTTGCAGCTCTTAAGATGTATTATCCATAATTAAAATAAATATATCTAACTTTTAAATTGGTCTGAATTTAGTAGTTTTCAAGTGAAGAATAGTAAATTTAAGATAGAAGACACTGACTTATATTTTACTATTTTTCGAGTTTTTCTACTTTTTTTATCATAGAGCTTAATTTATAATAAATATCTGCGTCAATAAACTTTATAGAATATTTTTTCAATAATTTCTCATTTTAACGTAAAATGAAGTGAAAGATAACTGGAAAAGTAAAGAATTAATGGGGAAATTGTACTTATTAAATAAGAATTAAAATTAGCTAAATTATTGATGTTTTAAGTGTCAAATTATGCAGAGATATTATTCATATTGAGATACCATCATCTATTAAACATCATATTTATTTTCGTAAATATTCTATGATCACTCAATCAGCTTCGAGGTAAATTCACAAGCACAAGCACACACATTAAATTTTTTCTGTGGAATATTTTAGCTCTACTTATTTTATAACTATAATAGTATCAAAGCTTACATCACAAGATAATAAAATTTAAATTGGATTATCTGCAGAAAATCTTCACATTAAAAATATTAAAATATAAATTGATTCAGGACAGAAAATATATCCGCTCTAGTAAATTGTTTATTTTTGAAGAGAATCTATTGGAAATATATTATTAGGTTATATAGTCGTATAAATAAACATCTTAAGAGAGAGCGGTTACTTTATTTATTCTAAGTTAAACAATTTGATTACCTTAAAGCTCAATTAAATTGCAAAAAAAGCACATTGTAAAAACAAAAGCATTCAATTTAATTCCTTGATAAAAAGTCTGATATCCTCCGTTATTCCATAAACTTTTAGGGTTTTACTTAGTATGAGAAGTCTTTACTTAATCTTGTCATCATCATCACATAGGCCGTTTCTGCTAATGTTACAACAACTTGCAGATCAAATCCATCATTTTATAAACCAAATTGCTCGGTAACGAAATCATAAGCTTACTGAACTCTATCATTTCTAAAAATTCCTTCGTGGCATATGAAAGTATTAGAGGAAAAGTTAATTGAAAGGAAAAAAATTTAAAGAATATATTAAATTACAATTCTCAAAAAGGTATGAATTTTAAAAGCAAAGAATATTTCAGTAGCAACATTCAATTGGTGGTGTAAAATTATATAAACTAAGGTAAATTTTATTCATGAAATATTGAGCCTCAGAAAGATTTAGGAATTTTTTGTTTTGATTAACAAAAAACAGCAGCGATAGTATTTAAAAATAAGTTCTCAAAATCAAACCTTTGTATAAATGTTTAGATTGCTACACTTTACTCTTGCATTTGAAAGTTGTTGCGATGAGAAATTAGGAGTTGCACTTTCCTCATCGACTTTTTAAGTTTCAAGATGTCATCAATTTTTGATCCTCAAACTCTTCCCCACTAACCCCACTTAGTTTGGAGTAGAAATCTTCCATAGATATTTTCCCTTATCTCAAGATCCCCTAGACGTAAAAAACTTATCGTTGAAATGGCATAACCTACAAAACTGTGAATCGAGTAAAGGGTTTTATAATTCATTTTTAAATTTTTTAAATAATTAATTTTTAAAGGATTAGAAAAAAAAAAAAGAGAAAAGTTTAAATTAGGGAATAAATTAAAAACATCTCAAGATTAATAACTGCCTTGATCTTTAATTGCGTACATTTGAGCCTCACTGTATCAACTTTGATTTTCAATTTTTGAAACATCCTAATTTATTTTAATTTTTTTTTAAATATTCTTCCGCTAAAAAATTTTTCCTATCTTTCTTTCATTATTTAATTTTAAATTTTTTATTGTTACTTTTACTACTGTTGCTACTGCTGCTAGAAATATATGTCAGAAAAAATTCAAAAAAGAGTTTTACCTGTGGGATTTAACCTTGGAAAAAAAATATCTAGACCAAACCCTTTCTAAACAGTTCTTAAATAAAAGTCACTTTTAAATTTTATCTCAAAATCTCTTACCTCCGATTCTGTTTCGTATTCATCCAATAATTGAAAATTTTACACTGCTCAGGTGTGAGGGGGGATAGCGGAATTTGATTTGAAAGCTGTTTTCACACACAACACCTTCATGAAGAAGAGTGGTACAAGAAGCAGAAAAATTTAAACCCAAAACCCCATAATATGATAAGAAAGTGAAAAAAAATTGTGATAATTTAAATTTTCTTTATTAATATTTTAAAATCATGTAAATTTTAACCTTAAACAGGCATCTAAAGTCTTCTAGAAGGTGAACTTGACGTCTTTCTCATTTCTCTAAATTTTTATCCCTTTTAGGAGTTTCCTCTATCCAGATAACTGAGTTGGGTTTTTCATAATTCTGGTAGCTTGTCAATCTTACAATGTCTTTTTGGGGGGATTTATTTTTTCATTCTTCACTTACACTATTTATTCCTTGTTTCATATCGCATTCGCATGTTTGCAACTATAGCCCAATGTCCACTGACTGAACCGTTGAGCCAAGTTGTCTCTAGGGGAAAGAGCCGAGTTCTTGCACGATGCTTCCTCAATTTTTTCTCTTCTAAAAATTTTGTTGAAAAGTAAATTTTTGGAGAGGAAAGCAAAATACAAGCATGGGTTTGAGCAAGCGTCTACACTATAAAAAACTTAGGGACGACGAGATGCAAAATTGATGCGGGAGCAGGCAAGTGAGGAAGCTGGTCCTCTGGACCAACAGAAGAGAAAAAAGGGGAACCTCCTAAGAATCTTTCTTCCCATAAAAGCAAAAGTGACTTAAGTCAGCTTTAAGTTAAGTTTAAATATTTTTCCAAATATTCACTCTACTTATCTCGCACATAATTTTTCTTTTTTTTCCCCCTCTTTACAACTACTCACTTTTAAAATCCTCTTATCGATGCTTAATATGCATCAAGTGTAGAGCAGCGTTTTTATAGTGTCCCAAAACTAATTTCCAGAAAACTCAATGCCGTTGAACTCTGGCGAGTGTGGAACTTTAAAAAAAGGAGTGATGTTCAACTCAGGTATGCCTTCTTCTTTTCCCTTTTGTCTTGTGAAGGGTGAGGTTGTCAACGAGTAGAACGTTTCACCGTCTGTGACTTCTTTTGAGCTTTTTAAGGAACGCAACAATGCCTCGTTTGATAGAGCGGGGGTGAAGGGACAAAAGCTTCTAACCCGGTCTTCGCTGATTCCTGAAAGAAACGCATTTGTATTTATTTTACTTTTTTAAACTTATGTTATCGTGCTTTTTTTACCAACTTTTTTCATGAAGTTTTTGTGTAAACACAGTTCGTCAGCACATAAAACTTCACGCACCCCTTCACACCTGAGCAGCTGTCGTAAATATTTTTCAGATTTTTATAAAAAAGGGCATGAAGTCTAAACGCGTTTCATCATACATTTTTGAGGTTTGCCTTTAAACAAGATGTTTGCTCAGTTAGGAGAGACTTGAGATAAGGAAACTATCTATGGAAGACTTCGCGCGCTACCCCAAACTGAAGTCGTTTTGGGGGAAAGAGTTTGGGATAATCAAATAATTATGGCACATCTTGAAAATTAAAAATCGTGAGGAACACGCAACTCCTAACTTTCTCATTGCAAAGCAATTTTAAAGGGGTTTAGTGCCCTGGCACTCTCAACATTTTTGCGAGAGTTGATGTTAGAACTGGGTATTACTACTGATAAAGGGGGACTAATCCATACTTAGAGGGCAAAATGAAAATGAGATAAGGATATGTTGTTTTTTTTGAAATTTCCGTTTTACTCGCATGATTATAAGTATTAATAAAGAAATTAATTATACACAACTTATTTTCATTTTCTTATCATATTATTGGGTTTTGAATGACCAGCTCTATCTCGTTGCTATCATTTCTTAAGTTGACTATGAAGTTCCCAGTTGCATCAACGAGTGGCTCCGTCAAAAAGATCTGCTGTATTTTCCGTACTAGAGAATTTTTCCCTATATTTGATTAGCCATACATCGAGAAAGAGCAAATTCTTTCCTCCAACCTGCCGAAAATCACATTGTATAGCCCCTACAATGCGGCTAGAATATTAAACTGAGCTAAATGTTCTGATGTCACAGCAGGTTTCTCTCGATCTGCCAATTCTGTAGATTAGAAAGTCTCAAGAAAGAGCTGGAGTTGGTCTCCTACAGTGCGCTTTTGCTTCGGAAAAGCCTCTAGTTGCTGATGAATATCAAAGTGGTATTTGATCTCATTTCTCTCCATTGCCAGCTTAGATGAGGGATCCTGAATATTTTGTTGATACAACTCCCCTAAAGATTTTACCCTTCTTGATTGCATCTTTCTAATCGCGTCGATTACAAGAGGCTATTTATCCTCCGAGCCCTTACATAGGATAATAACTGATTTTCTAATTCAGTACGATAAGTGCTGTTTTAAGAAATTGATTATTAATTATATTCCTAAAATTTTACTTTACTTTGCTTTACTATCCTCCGAGCCCGCTGATTCAGCGCTAAGTCTGGCGCTTACGCTGCTTTAATTTTTAGAGATCAGCTTATCAGTGATCACTCATTTACTGCCCATAATCATACCACATCTCCGCTCTACTTGAAGCCCTTCTTCATCTTTCTGTCCGAGACCCTTTTGCATTTCAAACCTAACTAGCTGAGATATCTCTGGCCAGAATAGCGGCTAGAGGAGAAGTATTCCTTCAACAGTTCTCCGAAAAAAAGATTTCACAGTGAGTTCCATGTAAAGAGTTTCCTGCTTCGCAAGATGGAAGAAGATTACTTGATCTACTTGGAAGACATCAGCCTTTATGAGGTTTCGGTATTCCTCATAATTGAGCTCTTCTTCTTCCTTATCAAAACTGAAAAAGAAGATGGACTTGCTGTTGTAGTCTTTGAACCCCTGCTCTGCTAGATTTCGACTCATTGAGTGAACTTTCTATATTTATTTTCATTTTTAAAACTATAAAATAAGAAATTACGAATATTGAACCACCGCATGAATTTGCTCTCCATTCTCATTCAGCTTCGGCTGTGTCATTTTTTCCCCTCCATTCCTGATTGCATGCTTGGCCTTAAATTGCGCATCGCTTGATTGGTACACTTGTACTTTAGCACAACTAGAGTGTAACTTAAAATGGCGTAACGCCTTAATTGTACCCAAATTTCCAATGACCAAAACACTTAAATGTGTTTTTTAAAAATTAAAACCTAATTAATTAAAACTGTAAATTTAATTCTAATTTAAATTTTTGAACTCATTTAAATTCCATTAAAAAAGAGATTTTTTTTTACAACTGAAAATGTCTCCAAACATGCTATTTCAAACAAATTTGAGGTAGATTTAACATGTATTTTATTTTTACCTCACCCGAGCAGAAAATTTTTTTTGGGGGGAAAAAAAACTTTTTTTAATAAAAAAAATTTTTATATTAAATTTTTTAAAAAATAGTTTTTGGTTTTTTTTTTGTTTTATTTTTAATTCTTTAATGACTTTTAATTACTGTAATTATAAATAAAAATTTTATATACTTGCTTTATTTCAATAAATTGAGTCAATTTTTTATTTTTAATTCTAAAAGAATTTTTAAATTTGAAGTATTTTAAAAATTAAAATAATTTAACTTGAATTCTTATTCTACTTAAAAATTTAATGAATAAAAAAACAAAGGGTTTTTTTATTAAACTAATTTTTCATTTCATAAAAAATACCACTTTGGTGTAAAATTGACATTTAATAAAGAAGAAAATATCTATAAAATTGAAATGACTGCGGAGTAATTAGAAAGTATCTATGAAATTTCGCATTTTTATTATACTAAACTCATTTGAAAATCATTTGTCCGACTCGTATATATATAATATTTTAGGGGTATAGTAAAAATAAACTTATAAATAAGGGTGATATCTTGTATGATTAAAGAAGAATTAATATATATTATGAAATTAGTGAATTTTTTTGAGAATTTAAAACTTAATCAAAATCGTTATTTTCCTACTAAGAGATCGAATATTTAAAATTGATGGAGGCTTCTGTTTGAGGAGTATTCCTAGTTCTTATAATTAATTTATTATTTTTGCAGCATAATAGATCCTCCCTTTTGCACAGTTTGCATGTCACTGGATGACAGAGTGAGGTAGAAAGCCTGGCATAGCAGGGGAGCAGAGGACTACAAAATCAGGCCAACTATTCATGATTTCAATGCCACTCAGAGGTAAGTGAACTATTGATTATCCCTAAGTTATTTGGCTCTCTATGAGCTGGGCCAAGTACTTCAAGAGGGCTGATTTTAATTGCCTATCCTCAACAAATTTCACCGAGGTTCGTCCTCCTGCATCATTACCGAAAGGCGTGATTGAAATTATAATCGCTTAGCCTAGTGCTAAATGTGTGGTCTACGAGCCACGATTAATATATTAATCAAAATCAGCTTCTCCACTTTCGAAGTGATAAATCACTTCAAGGCAGCTCCATAAACTAGCCCCTCGACTTGAATTTTAATGAACTCTATGGATGATAGGACTCGGCTAGCAAACGAAAGACTCTCTGATTGATGATAAATTCATCTCTCTTTTTAAGCCAAGTTAGTCTTAAAAAGCTATCAATTAGGCGAGGACTTTTCATTCTAATTGGAGTTCACCTTCATAAATATATATTTTTTTAATCCTACACTATAGAATGAATTACATGTCTAAACTCAGAGTTCATTCAAGCTCCAGCCACCTATGTTTGTTGAGTTAAAGAAATAGAGAGAGATCAATTTAAATGAAATGGGAATTAGTCAGGCTCATTACTCTTTAAAATAGAGCACTTTAAATGAAAACAGAGACTACTAAAACAAGATCTCTAAAATAAAAAAATAAAACTCAGTGTGAGCAATTCTGGCATAAAAATATAAAAACTCTTAAATAAAAAGCCAGAGAAACAAACTCAGGGAAAAGTAATTTAGAATGAAGCGAATGACTCTGAAAGCCAAAATGAGATGGAAAAATTATGATTTGAGACTCTAAAGTATTTCTGTAAGAGTGTAAGGTTTTTTTATAGTTCACTTAGTGACCTGAGTCTAAATGATTTCAATAAAATAATATATAAGTTTAGATGAAAGAAGAAGGGTCCCATCCTATTGCACTACTCTCTGGGCTAGAGACGAGAGTGGAAGATGTGGTACTGAAACTGAGATTTCTAGGCGGCCAGCCTGGCATTAATACACCTTTACTTTTCAGCTTTGCCTAGATTTCATAGCTCACAGGAATCAGCATTACCTAAGCAAGAAAAATTTGCTCATCTACCCTTCACCATTCTACAGAAAGGGGCATGAGGAAGGCGCGGCGAATATTACCTACTGTAATCGAAGAATACTTGACGTCCTCCTCGACACTCTAAGCCTGGAGTGGCCTCACTCTCGCAGAACGCTGCGTTATGACCCATCGCAGATTCCCAGATTTCAAGCTTTCCACTTCCCGACTCATGACTTTATACTAACGTAACGGCATTAAGAGGAAAGTTATATGCGTTCGCAAGCAGATTCCCCCAAAGTTGGCTGCCTCGATACCTTTGCTGAAGTAGTAGCTGAAGGACGAAATTGAACATGCGAAAGCAAATAATCGCCACATCCTCTTCCTCGATGAAGTGATGTTCACCACTGCTACTAATCAAAAGCTCGAGTACTGCCGAAGAGGTGAAAACATAGGTTCCTTCGACAAGCTCAGGCAAACTTAATCTCTAGCCGTCCTAGCCTGCATCTCAACTGAGACTGAGGAATCTATATATTACATTCACGAGCGCTCAATAGACATACCGAAGTTCTCTGACTTTATTATCGGTATCAGTGATCATTACAAGCAAAGCAGTCTCGCGCTAGTGCTTGACAATC
Organism: Tetmemena sp. SeJ-2015; assembly: GCA_027382625.1. Classification (NCBI taxonomy): domain Eukaryota; phylum Ciliophora; class Spirotrichea; order Sporadotrichida; family Oxytrichidae; genus Tetmemena; species Tetmemena sp. SeJ-2015. The sequence continues at coordinate 10,092 of JAJKFJ010021131.1, forward strand.
TTCCAGTGCACCATAGCAAGCGAGTCAAGGCTCTATGTCAGTAGCTCGACGTTCTCCTTATTTTCACACCGCCTTACTCTCCTGAATGCAACCCCATCGAAAACTTCTTCTCTTTAGTGAAGCGGTTCTATAAGAGGCATAAGCTTCGAGCGCTTACAGCAAATATTCGATTAGAACCGAGAAAGCTAATCCGCGAGGCCTTTATGCTCATTGACTAGTAGACTGTTGTTGAGATGTGCGAAAAAAAATGGAGAGGATTAGTTTGATTGATTTTTAATCTTTAACTTAAATAAGCTTTAACTCAAATATTGAATCTTTTCGACCCCAAGTTGTTCTAGGTGCCTTCCATGTCCTGGCTGTGCCCTGTAATTGCACTATCTGAGAATAATAAATTCTCTTGCCTTGGAAAAGTTCCTGATGAGTGATCTATTCCTTTAAAGCGCTTAAGTGAAACGACTTATTGAAGAGGAGCTTTCTATCTCTTTGCTTTGAAAACTTTACCTCCTGCTTTTAGAAGTTAGATCGTTCTCCCTGATTTCTCTACAAAATGATAAAACTACAAAAAAATTTCTACTTGAAATGAAGGGATGGGATGTGAGTTGGCTATACCAATCGTCTGAAATGAGGATAAAGCTTGGCTTGTCTTTTTGAATGGAGGTGCCGTTCCTGGCCTCTTGAGCTGCCTTGATTACTTAGGAGAGATATTCAGGGTGTATGCTATTCAAGACGTTGAAGAAGTAAGCTCTATCAAGAGCCTTTGCCCCATCGCATAAATCAGGTAAGTGAGCTAGCAAGTCTAGGTCATCGTTTACTTGAGTGTAGACTCCTTTGACCGAGAGCTCGTCATACTTGGGGACGTTGACTAACTTGACCTGGTCCATTCTGAGGAGCTTCTTGTCGCCTTTAAGGATCTGCTTTAGGTATTCTCGATTTACGTTCTCAATTGGAGGCAAGTAGTAGTTAACTTTATTTCAATAATACAGTGCGAATTCTTACGGATCTCGGTGAGGTAGGTATAGATGTCTTATTTGGAGCGAAATCTTCCTCCAAGTTCGTGAGCTCCTACTCTCAAAAGGCTGTCATCTCCAAATGAATCGCTCATTTGGAATTACTCATAGTTTCTTTTCTGAGAGTTCATATCTAATAACAAAGTTTAATCTTGAGTTCTTAATATTTAAGAGGGAGGTAGCTTTTGGGGGGGGGGCCTTTCCTCGACAGTAAAATTTTATAATAAAAAAAGGTAAGAAAGAAATATGTTTCTTGGGCAAGTTTTGCTCCTAAATCTGATTCTTCCAGTTATAGAGGCCTGTTCGAACAACCAAGGCTTCAAATTTTAATCCTAATTTAATCACATAGAAGCTAGCTGCACCTAAATAAAATCTATATTTTATGATAATTTTGCGCTATTGTAAAATAAATTTAAAGTGCAAATTTTAAAGAGTGCAACATTTAGTGAATATATAACATGCTTCAGTTATAAGCCCAAAGAAGTATAGCTGGAAAATTGCAGCATTAGCCGCTAAATCATGAATTAAATGTTTGGTTCTCTAAAAATGTTGCACTCTTTAAAATTTGCACTTTAAATTTATTTTACAATAGCGAAAAATTATCATAAAATATAGATTTTATTTAGGTGCAGCTGGCTTCTATGTGACTGAATTAGAATTTAAATTTGAAGCCTTAGATGTACTAACAGGCCTTTATAACTGGAAGAATCATATTTAGGAGCAAAACTTGCCCTAGAAACATATTTTTTTCTTACCTTTTTTTTATTATAAAATTTTACTGTCGAGGAAAGGCCCCCCCCCAGCTTTTTATATAGTAATAGAATAGCTCTTGATTAATTTATTGGGTTGTGATTAATAAATAGAGTTTGTGATTTGATTTTAAGAAGGTGTGATTTAAAATTTGTGAGAAGTGATTATTTAATCACAAAACCAATAGTAAATCACTTTAAAATCACACAAAAAAATCACAGAAAGTGATTATTTAATCACACATTCAAATTTAAAACCCAATTCAAATTCAAATATTCTCTAAGATAATGAGCTTAAGAACACCTCGCAACAAAGTTAAAGTAAATTTTATACTCATTTTTATCCTTCTTAGACATAGAACCTTTATTCATTGATGTATTAAGATAACATGAGCGACTCAATCATTAATGAAAGGACTCCCTCAAGTGATTCTCGCTACTCTCCTAGATCATCTCAATCTGAAGAGAGGCGAAGAGAGGAGCTTCGATGTAGAGGTAATAAGAAGAGAGTGAAGAAGACCGCCTACAAAAAAGCGGCAAAGCAAGTAAGAGGCAATCCAAAGGGGCTCCCCAGAAGCAATATTAGCTCCGAGGCTCTTTGTGATGTACCACAGAACCTAGATTCTTAATCGAAAGAAGCACTGAGGCAACTCACCTCTGGCTTCTCTAAGACTTTCAAAGAGATATCACACTCATGGTAGCTCTAAGCCTATCCACTCAATTAATTCAGCCCTGAAGAGATCTCCGAAGCAATAAGAGTTCAAAGATAAAACATCTCTCGGAAGCTAAGAAAAAATGGAATTCTTTCCAACAGCTTCTAATTAGGAAAGTGCAGTTTTTCCTATTCAAGTCCACCAGTTTCTATTAGCACGAAGGCATCATCTAGTGAGGGCAGAGGGAGGAATGATTCGCCTCTGCTGAGAGGAGATCAAAGTCAAAGTTTGACTGTTGCGAACTTTGTAATGGATCGCTACTAACAGCTCTCCCACGATTTACAGAGCTAGTTGACCGAGCTACTATAAGAAGCTTTTATTCTCAGCCCGCATACTTATGCAAGATGTTGCAAAGTTTTCAGCGACAAACAAGTTGAGGAGATATTGGAATTGTTTAAAAGGCACGACACTGTTGGATTGCTTAAGAGATTCTAAAATTTGAAACCTCTTTAAGTAATAGAAGCGCACTGCTCTGCCAGCAAATGACTCCATGAACTTTGCAAGGAGGGAGGCACCCTAGCCATCACACTGGCACCTTTCATTGTCAAGCCTGTGGACATATCCGAGCTCCAAAAATCTGAAGCAGATACTCTCATTCCAATGCTCGATTCTCTCACAAGACATTACGCAGATTCAGATAAGGCTTTACCAATAGGGCACCTTGACTTGCTTTTCACACTTTGTCCTGATAAACTCAAGCTTTACGAGAAGAACGATTCCCTCCTTGAAAATCTTGGGGAATATCTCACGCAGTTCGGATTTAATGAGGCTGAGATGGAGTACATTCTCTACCAGCTGAGCAATTTTCTCTTTCCAGCTGAGCTTGAGATGCTTGTAAATCTAACTCCTCATCTAAGGGAAGGCTTAATTAAAATTCTTGGAAGAGTTCAGATTTCGCAGGATCCTAGAGAACGTACTCTCGAGCTAGTTTAACTATTCTCCCAAAGGTCATGTATTCTAGAACTCCTCAGATCTCGACACAGTATCAAACTCTAACTTGAGAGACTAGTAGATTTTGTGAAGGGGGCACAGAGTTTATCCAAGGAAGATATAATTGAAGTAATGAGAGGCGAAGAGGCCACTTGGTTAAGAGAGTTGGATAAAATATTGAGTGGGGATCTTAAGAAAGTTGACGAGGAGATTAAAATAGAGATGTTCAATGAGATCTACAATGAATAAGTCAGAAGCCTCAAACCAGAGAGCCTTGTATCCATAGAGTTAATGCAAACCTCTCGTTAAGAATGGAGGAATCCTGTCCGATTTATAGCCACTCTCAATACTAATCAACTATAGCGGCAGCAGTTTTAAGCTAGTCAGAGTAATGCATATAGATACAAATACCCACTGCTTCTGGAAAGACCTGGGTAATAGGATTGATCGCCTCCTACTGGATTGATAAGGGTAAAAAGGTTGCATGCGTGGTGCTCGACGAAATCCTGAGAACTTAGATGCGAAGGTGCTTGCAGTCCCTAGGCATCAGCTTCTAGATCTTCACTATAGCAAACTATTTCGAGCTTCGTCAAGAACATGATATCCTTATCGTAAATGAGTTTGATGCCATCGTCAATTCTCACCCCTGGCATCACTATGACGGCAAACTATACGGACTCTGGGACTTTGCAGATTTAAAGACTTATCTACTTAGTGCAACGAGTGAGATTGGAATCAGCAGAGTGCTTGCCTTAGCTTTGATTAAGCCCAAGAGACTTTGCTTTGTTAGTCAGTTTGAATTACTCCAAGGACTAAAGCAGGAGCAAGGAGGAGAAGTTATGGTATGCAGCAATTAAAAGGAGAGATTAGAGAAGATTAAAGAGCTAAAAGATAAGCGTGCATCCTTTCAGCCCTTGATCATATTCACAGACGACAATGAGTCCGAAAAATTCAAGAGGCTCGCAGAAGAGGCGAGTTTACTTAATATAGCAACTAGCATATCTGAAGAGAATCTCTAGCTTATCTAAACGTGGGACAATGGGGTGCTCATTCTTTCGGAGAGAGAGTGTTATGGCTATAACTGTCGCTTTAGAAGAGATGCCTTAGTTATCATAGCTTGCACAATCAGGTCGGAGGCTAGCTACCATCAGATGCGAGGCCGAAGCTCACGCACGATGAATGCATTGACTTCAATATACTTTCCAATCTCGCCCCTAACCAAGACCCAGGTGCTAGGAAGACTAAACGATTTATCAAGCGCAGTATTAGGCGAGCTAGAAAGATTGATGCAGCTAATCTACAGACGCAAAAAACAGAAAGCGCTCATTGAAGCCGAGGCAGCTGCCCAAGAGGCTGGACAGATGCTCACCAGCATAGAAGATCTCAAAATGGAGATGAGAAGTGAAGCCTTTAAAAAGATGATTAGATGTTGAAAAGAACTATCTTCAGTTTGAATGCAGAAAATGGATAACATAGTAGTAGCTAATAGAGTACTTTATTTAGATGAAATTATAGACTTACAAATTCTTTAAATATTCACTAAATGGTACTTTGATAGATCAATTGCTCATCTCTAAGTTTTATTTTTTAGACATAATCTCAAGATAAACATCTTCTTAGAAATTAAAACTTGGTAATTTTTAATGAATTTGTTTATCCAAAATTGAGGAAAATATTATGATTTTTTTCGAATTGGAAATTTATCTTGAATAATTCATCTCAAAATATATCTTAAAGTTTGAATGAAGTAAAGCTTCAAGAAAGATATTATAATACTTTAAGGAAGGAATAAGCATTAATTCATTTCAATATCTTGATATAAATTGGCTTTTTTTTGTTATTAGATAATATTTTAAGGGTTTATTTGTTGAAAAAGCCTATATATAACTTCCTTACTCTCCCCGTGGTTATATCTGTATGTATTGTTTTAATTTGCAGATCAAATTTTAAATCCTTTAATTCTTCATAAAGGAGATAGAATCATAGACCAATTGTACTATATCAGTCTCTTAAAAGTACTTCGGGGGATATGGCCCTTTATAAAAAAATTTTTTAAAAATTAAATCAAAAAAACCCCATTTTTTAAGGAGTTATTTTAAAAAGGGACAAATAAAATAAAAACCCTAAAATTAAAGCCTCCTAATATGGAGGTCTGAAATCATTAAGATATTTTTAATTTGAAGATATTTTCTTATATATTGTCTAATAAATTTAAAGGATAATCTTGAATTAAAGGGAGATTTTAAAATATAATTTTTAAAGTCATCATCTTACTTATGGAATAAAGATTCAGAGATTTGCTTAAGTACAGAAAACTGATAGCTTAAGTAAACATATTTTTAGAGTTTATATCTAATTTTTTTTCTCCAAAATTAATTACAGGAGAATACAATTAGAGATATCTAAGGACAAATTAATAAATCAGTAGGGTTTCAGCCAAATAATTATATGCATCTATTAAAGCTTCTAGACTTTACCATATATATTTGAGACTATTCCTTTACAAAGATCAGAAAAGTTGTCATAAGAAAATGTCTTAAAAAGATAAATTTTCTTAGTGATCTCATAACTCAAGTTTGAAGCTTCAATTCTTGGATTGTCCATTTTAAATTAAGAAATGCACTTTACAGAAAAATAACCGAGAAACAATGGTATTCCAAGATTCAATTCTTAAAAATATTTTCTGTCCAGAAACAGCCTCCACCCTTTTACTTCGTAACGTTCCAGTTATTTTCTTCACAAATGAAAGTATTAAAGAAGAAAAATAAAATTTTAAATACTATAAATTAAATATTATTCTTTTAACTTTTGATTTTCTAATTCGTAAAATATTTACACTCGGAATCTCACCCAATCAAGATATGACTGCAAGCTAAGGTTGAGAATTAAATTAAAATAGGAGATTGCTTAAAATAATAAATGGAGAGTTGGAACTTTGAGACAGTTGAAATGGCTAAAAATTCCCTCTACCTGAAGCTTGTTCGATAGACAATCAAAAAATAATGTGAGTTTCTTCTTAAATAATCTCAATAGCACATATCAACTTCAAGATAAGATGTGCATATTAATCCTTATCACCATATTAATCTTCATCGGAACTTGTGTCGTTTATAACACTTGACTCAGCTCTCCCACACAAAAGTTTTAACGATGCAAAGTTATTAATTTTTATTCTTAATTGAATGATGTAAAGATTATTTAAATTTGACACACCTTAACTGAAGCTGATTTAGTCTGTTTTAATTCAACTACTAATTTACTTCACTTTTTATTAAATACTCAGATATAATGATGAATATGAGAAAATTTAGAGGGAGAAAATTATAAGATATATCTATATCTGTATATTTTTATTTTTTTACTTCACTGCCACAAATTAATCTTTAACATTTTAATGATTATATTTTTTAAATATATGGATGGATATTATATCATAACATCACAAATTTAATCTGTGTAGATTATTTCCTTGTACATACTTTTGCCCTACTGTTTAAAAGTATATTTTTAAAAAGTAGGACCTACCTTCGTATACCCTTTAATCTAAAAGAATGTAATATAAATGATATCTCAATTTTTTAAATAAATTTTTTCTTCACAGAATTTTTACTTTGGAACTTCATGCTTCGACTCTCCAGAATTATTAAATTTTTTTTCCCCTCAACCCTTTTTTTTTTAAAAATTTCAATAAATTTTTTAGGATTAATTTTTCAAAAACATATTTAAATGAAAAAACAGAAAGTTTTGATTTTTTTAAAATTGAATTTAAACAAAACTTAAAAACTAATATTAACAAAAAATTTAAATTATTAATCTCATTTTAACCCAATTGGTTAAAACACATAATTCTATTATTAACCCTCCCTGACAAATTATTAAAAGACTTAATATTAAAAGATCTAAAATTAAACTCACTAGTACCTTCTATTATAGAACCAACCACTGACCGATTCATCTATTAATAATTGCTTCTTAATTATATAACTTAACTCATAATTAATTCCAGTCAGAGTCTGATCTTATAAAGATTATCATTTCCAAAATTCAATAATTTAATAATTTAAAAATTTTTAAAAGCTTACAAACCAGCTTTTAATAAAATTTATCCCCTTTAATCTCTAACTCTATTTTAATAATTGACTAAGTTCAGTCCTATTATAGTGCCCTTTCCCTTTTGGGGGAGAT
>JAJKFJ010021132.1:0-18234 GCA_027382625.1 Tetmemena sp. SeJ-2015
GAATAATATTCATGCTCAAATTTATAAATAATTGAAATTCAATACACCATATTGATATTTTTAGCTCGTTGATGTTTAAAGACACTATTTATTGTTTAATGATTGATTATCAAAATTTAAGAGTTTCCTAAACCTTCAGTATCACACTGATTATTTTATAGATTTAATTTAATTCTTAGGGACAAAATAAGAATTAAATTTTAAAAATAGTTTTTAATGGATCTTGATTTATTCCCAATTCGACCATTAAGTCTGCTTAAATTGTTGGAAGGAGCAGCAAATCTTAGTCATTAATTTTTAGTTAAATATCAAGAAATCCCATCTCAAACCGGGAATAAATTTAGACAGCTGTAATTTCATTTGAAGTCATGGATTATGAATAACCAATATTTTCCTGCTCATATAAGTTTCTATCATGAAAAAAACTAAGAAAATTCAAAAAATATATTAATAGCGAAATATCATATGAATTTAAAATTTAATGCATATAATTATTTACTTTTTCTAAATTAACTTGATAAATATCTTAATTTAGCTTTTGAATGTTTAAGATGAAAGGATAATAAAATAATTATAGTCGTATTTAAATTATAAATTAATTACTTCAATATTTTTATTTTTTTTAATAAAAAGGCCTGATAAAATATAGATTGATTATTATTAATTTTTAAGATCAAAATATTGAATTTAATTAATATAATTAAAAGGATCAACGATTAAATTATTTAACATTTACTATAAAAAAAACAATTTAACTTCATATTTAAAAAAATATAATTAAATTTTGAATAAAAAACTGTTCACAAAAGAGATATCATGAAATGTTGAAAATGATAAAAAATATATTTCAATTTAAAAGTATAGTTTTTAAAATATTTAGGAGTATCGAATTTATTTAAAAATTTAATCAAATGAATTTAGTAGTATTTGCTTAACTATCTCAAATTTAAATAATTATTTTATTTTAAGGTGAGTACTGCAAATGAAGAGAAAATTTATTCTGAATCCTGAAAACCTTAATATTTATATCATAATAATCATAAATGCTTGAATATTTATTAGAACATCGTATTAATTAGAAAATTTAAACGGAAATACAATACGATCTTTATAGGTAGAAATTTAATGAAAACTAGGATATTTTTAAATTAAATAAAGGGGGGAAGGCCTTTCCTTGACAGTAAAATTTTATAATGATAAAAGATAAGAAAAAAATATATTTATAGGTTAATTTTTGCTCTTAAATTTTATTCTTCCAGTTATAGAGGGGTGGTCGAACATCAGTGGCTTAAAATTTAATCCTAATTCTGTCGGTTAGAAGTCAGCTGCTCCTTAATAAAATCTATATTTTGTGCTAATTTTTCTTCATTGTAAAATAAACTTAAAGTGCACTTTTGAAATAGTGCAACATTTTTAAATAACCAAAATTTAATTGAATAAATACTCCAATTTTTCAGGAATTCTTTGGGCCTATAGCTGGAGAATGTTATGTATTCAATAAATGTTGCACTAAAAACCCCATAATATGATAAGAAAGTGAAAATAAGTTGTGTATAATTAATTTCTTTATTAATACTTATAATCATGCTAAATTTTAACCCTAAACAGGCAATCTAAAGTCTTCTAGGAAGGTGACCTTGACGTCTGTCTCATATTCACTTAATTTTATACCTTTAAGTGCTTCCTCTATCTCAGATAACTGAGTGTTAGGTTTCATAGGTTGCTTGATTATTACTTTGTTTACTAACTTTTTCAAAGGTTCTGATACCTTGTCTATCTTACAATGTCTTGTTGCGATTATATTGCATCATCTTCACTTTCACACTAGTAGTATTCCTCTGGTTTCATATCGCATTCAAGTATGATTGCAACTATAGACCAAATGTCCCACTGCACCTGAACGTTGAGCCAAGTTGTCTCTATGGATATGTACAGCCCTCGGCAAGTTCCTTTGCATTCCGCGATATGTGAGCATCCTACGGACATGATTTTCTCTCCTAACAACTTAGTCATGTTGATACGTCTATGTACTCACGAGACTTGTAAAGTCAACATCGTCATGACTTGCAGGTCAATAGCTATTATCACCATCCATGCCTTCCTTCTGGCCATGAAAGAATCTCTGAATCCCAACTACAATGCAACTCCATCACTCCTCTAACGAGGACAGTGAGAATAGCAGTAAGCTTATACTTGTTGCGCCTCGTGCTGAGAAATTTAGTGCTGATACTCCTCATCTATAGGAAGACAGAAGTGCGATTAAAATCAATGACTCGAGCAGAAACACTAGCAAGACTGAAAACCTATATAGCCTTCAAGTTTTGTCCCTTTCCGCTTCTCCTCACAAGAAACATCACAACGCCTGTAAATCAAAGCAAGACAGAGTTTGAATAGAAGATAGAGGTCAGAGCAGAAAGTTCAAAAGAGACCCAATCTTGCGATCATCTTCCTTCTACAGGTCCTATAGTAGTAAGGGAATGAATCTTGTAGCTATACATCTTCAGTGTATTATTGGAAAAATTCGTGTCTAATCGCGCATCAGCCAAAGGTGGAGGGATTTTTGAAACACACTCCATCCAAAATTAAACAGACTCTCTTCAGACGCCATAAGTCTTGCCACATGATGAAGGCAGCTGAAACTTCTTACTGAGATACCCAATCACTACACAAAGTGCTTGCCGACTGTCATAGAAGAATCTTCTTAATTCTCCTCTTCTTACTTCCACGTCCTATTAGGAAGTCAAGCCGAAACTCTTTCAAGTCGGTTCACCGTGCGCTTTCCTCACAGCTGGCCACACCGATGCGTGTAAAAGTTTCCTATATACACATGAATAACGAACTCGGCACATAGTGCTTCTTCTCCATTGTGCTCTTTGCGAGGAAGAGCGAGAGGTGAAACACGAATGCTTAATTCCTATGAACTAAAGAACAATGACCAGAGTCAACTGCATAAAGCGAGGTTCACTGTCCATAATTTCTAGTGCTCTACAATATACAAGTATCGTTAGGTTTGTCAAAGTTGTATGTGTACACTGAGTGCCTTGAATGTGCGCTTGAGTGCCACATGAGAGCTGGATAAAGAACTTGCCAGTTGGACACATAAAATACTCGCATCAATATAGTTCTATCATTCTCTACCCATAGATCTACTGTGAGCATAAAAAATGAAGCATAGCAGAAGATGTTGCGAATACTAGTAATGAACGTCGGCTTAACAAATCTCCGCCCAACGATTATAACACCTTAACTAATCTGGCGTTGCACAATTTGCTTAAAGCACCAGAGCTGTCGATAGCATCACGGATGATACAAAAGTCAATAGATTGCTCTCCTTAGCAACTAGTGCAACACACATGTCGACTATCTAATCTGTAATGAGATAGCAGATGCACACCGAGACAGTAGTCTTAGAACCTCTGTTTTGCTAAGCTTAAAACTCTTCAGTCTATAACGCATATCGCTAACTCAAAGCTTTGCAATAAAAGACTCAATAATAGGGTAGTGCCAATCGTATAAACAAATTTCAATATATTCTTAATTTCAAAAAGACTCTGCTACTTTATTGATTCAATGTTAAGTGAACGTAATGGCATATTATAGTACACGTAGGACACTAAACACCTAAGGGAGAAACAACATCAGAGCCGAGCAAATAATAAAATGAGAATGTCAAGTTATGATTGATGTCTTCATCTTCTTCATTTATTATTTAGATACTCATATACTCTCTTATTCTGTTGTTTTGCTACTAAATACGTGAAAGTTCAAAAACGAGTTTATACAGTTCTAGCTTAAATATCCAATTAATGGCAAACCCAATCTCAGCAATGTCGATCGCCACGAAAAGGATTAAAAAACAGCGATAAACAAAATTATTAACGATTGCTAGACACGCGCGATGAAATACTGCTACTTTAAAATAACAGATAGCAGCTACTTTTAGTAAATTGACTCACTTAATTAAGATATAAATAGTCTAGAAGAAAAATATAAATAGAAGGTGAGTATAATCAATATATAAATGGAATCCCAATCAACAAGATACATATAGAGATCTCATTCTAACCAGTGGCGCTTCGAATTTAGCAGGATGCGCACGCTTATGCTCTGAAGACTCTAAAAACTCTCCTACAGAATTGTGCACTCATCTATCATTACGAGCTATCACAAACAATATAACGCAATAAGACATATAGCTGAAGCTACTTCTACACGAGTTCGGCTATCTAAAATCGAACTTGAAGAAAAAGCTTTTGAAATTTTTAATAGAACAACGAATACTCGAGCAGATGGATGGAAAAATACCTTGAAGAAGCAGTGAAGCGGCGGCGAATTAATATACGTGAGAACAGCGCATAAAGAGTGAGCGACAACAGGTATGACGAGAAGACAAGAGAAGTAGAAGCCCTCACTAACATTAACCTTACTATACTGGTGTATTACCTATGTCACTCACTTCTTCTTTCACTCTAGTACACAGTAAGAAACTGCTCCATATTGGAGTAAACAAATAAGTCCTTAAGGATATGGATAATGGTTATCACTTTCCGACAAACTGTAATTGAAAAAAATGATCCATATACGTTCCATGCACAGTAGGAAATATCTGCTGCTGAGATGAATTAAGAAATAGCCCCAACAATTCGACGGTACAACATGGACGGAATCCCAATACTACCTGAGACGTTACAAGTTAATAACACTATGATAGTGATCGATGCGCATGGCGCAAGAAGTCGGAGCGTATGCTCACTTATGTCGCCTCCGTGCATACAACGGAACCACACTCTCAATCACAATCGGCCAGAAAGAGAGGAGTCTTGTTCGGCTACTTGCAGGCATTCTAGTGCATGAGTACTTGGCTCACAAAGAGTAATTAATTGAAGAGATGCACACAGGAAGAGAGAAGTCATAAAGTAGGAGGGCAGATACGAACCAAAAGCAAGCAATGATAGTCATCAAAAATGAAATTGTGCTGCCTCATCATAGTTCCTCCAATAATCATCTCACTTCTCTAGTACATACTATACCGATTAAACTTGCTAGACTTAAGAATTCCACGTAGCACCTGTTTGGCCAATTACTTTATGATGAGATAAGCCAGAAGGATAATTTCAAGAAGAACGGAAGACCACAACACAATGCAGCACACCAAGAGGTCAGAGCAAGCACGTCCCTATCACACGATATCATGAGTCAAACTTATGGGAACGACGAGCATGCACATTAGGATAGCGGGAGAAGGTCGAAATGATAAAGAGGAACACCTAAGATCTCTGGCAGCCCAACAGAAAGAGAAAGGAAAGCCGAATGCTCTTTAAAATCCCTTGTATCTCCCCAGATTAAGGCACAATATTGAACTTATACAGGAGTCTCAGTGGTAATGCTTAAATTATCTTCTTCCCAAAATAATTCACTGTAACCAGTATAGTGCCGTCTGCGTACCGACATAAATTGACATACTCATCTTGCGGCCCTGCGATCTTATAAGAAGCAACTTATCAAACTCTATTCAAATCCACACTGTAATCAGATAGCTTATATAATACATATGATAATGAACCAGCAATTCAATACGCTGATAAGAAGCATAAGTAAGCTCCATAATATATAGATCTGTCCCTAATTAAAATACATTTCCAGAACAGTAAAACTTAATTTAATCTTTGAATCATTCTCGAGGCGAAATATGGGGAATCGAATTAAGAACAAGAGTGACTTCGTTTAATACGCACCTCATCGTATACCTTCTTCAGTCTTCCTCTTAGATGCGCTGTGTAGCTGATGGTGTCAAACTGAGCTAGATCACGGAGCACACGTACCCTGTTGATATTATCTCTCACTGCAGAGCTTAACTAACTTGAAGCGAACAACCACCCTCGCTCTCTGATTAGAGACGATGGAACTAGACCTAATCAGCGAACCCTGATGAGACATATTCCAGACAAGTGAATTCCATCTTAAGATCATACTGCACTTGTTCTAGTGCACTCATATCGGCTTATATGTGCTCACTACACACAGGTAAAAACTTCTAATTAGCTATAAGTGCAAACCTACTGTACACCAACTCTATCTTCATGAGGTAGTTTGTGTGAAACAAGCTTCGTCTAGCAAATACAAATCACGCTATCGGTGTCATCTCACCCTGAGCAGTGTAAATATATTGCAGATATTATTTAAAAAAAATGGCTTAGTGAAGTTCTAATCATTAACGCACGCTGTCTCACTACCGATTCACAGTTTGGTCACGTGCTTATAGCCCCATCTTCATAGCATAGATCTGCTGTCTAAGTCTACGGAAGAGATCTGAGTAAACTGTATAACTATCTCCAGAGAAAGTATGCTTACACCAGCGCCTGTAAGCGTAGCACATTCGAGAGACTTCAACGGCGCACAATATCTGGCAGCGAGATAGAGCGCGGCTTAAGCTGGCAACGATAAGGTTTATGAGATCACATGTCCTAAGTGAATAAAATGATGGCAAGCAATCTTTACTGAAAACTTAGACAGTGCGTATCGAGGCAAACATAAATCAGCTAACACCTAACTATTCTATCATAACGCAAAAGCAACACTCTTCAAATATGCGAGAAGTATAGTGCGCGCTGGCCTCTTCTAGACCTGAAATAATGATATTTATGAGACGGGAGACATAGGAGTTATGAATACACTGAAGAAAATCATGTAGCTATAAACATGAACGTTATACGGATAACTGTGGCTCGTACTAAACACCCATATCCTCTAGATCAAATTCTAACACCTTGAGAAGATGGCAGATGCGAGCATTGTTTAATATTATTTTTTGAAGTAATTTTCGCCGTGTTGAACCGCCGAATGACTACTATCTTCCGAATAAAGAAATTCTAATAACTCATAATACTACTAACTATTTCCAACTCTTATCTAATGATTATGGGTTAGCTGAATTGCAACATAATTCTTAGTTCTGTTCTCTATATTCAATCATTTACTTGAATATTGTACGTTATCTAACTGTGGAAATGAAAAATGAGATAGAGCACCATGCACTTCTTTACAGTGTATTACATAACCATCGCAACTCATTGCTAAATTAAATACTACTAAAGCATATTAGAATAAATCGTGCTTCGCCACACTTAAAAATTAATTATCGAGTATCTAAATAGAATACAAATATTAATTCTATTGTTCTTAAATGGCGAATTTTTATCTTTTAAAAAAAAAGAGAATTAAAATTTATAGAAGAGTAAATAATGTGCTTATTTTGATTAGAAGGTATTATATAATTTTAAACTATGGCTCATTATATGCGAGAATTTAATTGGGAAGTAAGATGAGATTCAACTGCACCTTGCTTGCTGAATAGAGCTACCTTAACTTAAACTTAAGAATTTAAATTATAGGTTGAATACGATTACATTAGCGCAGGTTGATTCTTTATAAATAAACGTATTAGGAATGTAAGGGAATAGAGAACCGCATTTGCTGCCCATTCTATAAAGCGATTACTTGCTTTTTAAGCTATTATCAGTTAATACCTCCATTTAATCCTAAGTTGTTGAACCACAATTAAATGGCTAAATTGAATTAAAATACTTTAAATTGATATAGTTAGGTTGATTTTCCTAATCTTAATAAGATAAGTTGCGAATCACTGATTAATGGGTGATGTGTGCTCCTTCAAACTTACTGCTTCAAATACTTCATCTAAAATATAATTTAATATAGTACTTTGCTTAGTAATTACACACTGAAAGAATTGTTTAGCAATGCTTACCAGGTAATTATAAGTAGTACGCAAAAGATTCAAAGCTTTCTTTTGTCTCTCATCTATTTATTTAAATTAGAGTTACTGGCTTTTATCGAAGTCTAGTACACAATAATCTCTCATCCTTCTGGTTTTAATTTATAAGAAAGTGACAAAAGCTAATGTAATCGTATTCAACCTATAGTGTATTAAATGAATTGATACCGCTCATACTCAAGCTAGCACGGGATGCCGACTCAGTTTGCTTGCCCACTGCGATTCCTCCAATCTAGCCATATTCACTCAGCTACAGTGGGCGACTTCTCCAATGCTGGCGGGAATCTGAAGCTCCAGACTACCTCGACCATCTTAACCTCTCACTCTCAGCATGTTCGAGTGACCACACTAAAGATCAGTGAGGGGGTCGAGCCGCAAGCCGTGGAGAGGTCGGCCTCTGTGGCTAGGTGAGTATGGCTGGATTGGATGAATCGTGGGCAAGCAAACTGGGTCGGGATCCCGTGCTAGCTTGAGTATGAGTGGCACCCATTCATTTAAAACACTAAACAAAAATACTTAAGTTTAAGTTATGGTTGCTCTATTCAGCAAGTAAAGATCAGTTATATTTCATCTTACTAACCAATTAATTTCTCGCATTTAATTATTATTTTAGCAATTTAAAGGATATCCTTTTTGAATATCATGTTCAGAATCATAATTATTTTAGAAATCAGGGTGTTAATCAAAATTATACAAAAGTGATATTTAAAATGCAATAAATTCTCTCCCATATTCTCTTAATAGTCTGGACCTCTCTAGCTGAAAATTATACTCTCTTCTTATTTTAGAGTGAGATAGATAAAATAGAGTGTAGTTAGCTAAAAATGAAATCGAGGGTCGCTTGCTAGAATTATTTTCTAAAAGGTAAGGAGATATATATATATATAAATAATCAGGGGGGGGGCCTTTCCTCGTCATCCACTTTTTTAATGTAAATATGAAAAATCACTATCTAGCCAAAAATCAGCCAAAAAAAAATACTTTAGTCCAAATTCAAATCCAAAGTGTCTAACCTGCTCATATTTTTCTATATAGAGGAAATATCTTTAAATTATTGCATGTAGAGGACTGAAAAATTAATCTTTAAGACTACTTTATACTTATAAAAATAGGATTTATTAATTTATCAAATTTAAATAAAAAATTGCTAAAATAAATAATAAATAGATAAAGATGCTGATTTTTAAACAAAGTAGGCTTCAATGTCTGCTCTAAAGTATAAGAATTCTAAACTCTTATCTATAAATTTAGAGATCTATGGAAATTTTTGAATCAGAAACCATATTTTACAACCTTTTTACAATTAAATTTTTTAAAAAATAAATTTTCTTTAAAGGTTATCCTAATTTCTCTAAATAGATAAATATGAGCAGGTTAGACGATTTGGATTTTTTTTAATTTGGACTAAAGAATTATAATTTTTGGCTGATTTTAGGCTATATAATGATTTTTCATTTTTTCATGAAAAAGAGTGGATGACGAGGAAAGGCCCCCCCAAATAATCTAATAAAAACTATTATAATATAGTGGAGAATTAATATATTTCCAAAGATATAAAAATCTGCTAATGATGAGGTAAACTAATTTAAGCCTATAATATCTTAGAGCTGAGTACTCATCTCTAATTGATTGATTTTAAAATTATGCATATATTTTGATCCCGAAATTAAAAAGCAAACTACCACTTTTTTTTTGGAAAGTTTAGACATGGAGGTTAAAGGTTGAGTCTTACAGCTTGGATAAAATGCGTGCTTTTGAAATCTTATATCAATTTTTAAATCGAATCCCAAATTCATAGGAGATAAAGACCCAAGTGAAGCATATCTTAATGGGATATTCCTTATTCCCCGAAAAATTAAGTCTTTTTCTGTAGCAGCTTAGCTTGTTAACTTTGAAATCGTAGCATATACAGTAACTTTAAAAGCCATTTCTAAATTAAATAAAGGAAAATACTTTTGATATTTAAATTCCATTTAAAGTATAGGGGGGGGCCTTTCCTCGTCATCCACTTTTTTTTCCAAAAAAAAATTGAAAAATCACATCTAGCCAAAATTTCCCCCCAAAACCCAAAAAAAACTTAAAATTTTACTCAATTTTTTTTTGGGGTTTTTTAAATTAAAGGTGGTTTAAAAAATTTAAGGAAATGAAAAAACATCAATTAAAAAAACAATCCTTTTTTTTTTCCCAAAAAAAGTTTAAAACTCAAGTTTTTTTAGATTAAAGGAAATTTTTTTTCGGCTTTTTAAAAAAAAATTTTAATTTTTAAACCCTTTTTTTTTAATTGAAAAATTTTCATTTGGGGGAAAAAAATCATTTTCCCACCCTTTAAAAGGGATTTTTAAAATTAAAAAACAAATTTTAAATTATCAAAGTTAAAAAATTTTTTAAAATTTAAATTTAAAAAAAACATTTTTTTTTTAAAAATTTAAAAATTTTTTAAATTTTAAAAATTAAATTACTTTTTTAAAAAAATTTTTCTTTCAAAATTTTAAAATTCTCTAAATAAAGTAGTTTAGATTTTTTGGGTTTTTAAATTTGGACAAAAATTTTGTTCTTTTTGGTGATTTTGGGGCTGGGTTTGGTTTTTTCTATTTTCATGAAAAAAGTGGATAACGAGGAAAGGACCCCCCAAATTTAAATTTAAAAATTTTATTTATTTTTTATAAATTATTTTTAAATGAAAAAATTTTTTTAAAAATTTAATTTAGAAAAGAAATTAAAAAAATTTTTAAAAAACATAAAGTAATTTAAATAAAAGGCTTAAAATAATTCTCAAATTAAAATTTTTTTAAAAAATTTTTTTAAAATTTAAATTTTAAAAATTTAAATTCCTTTTCTTTATTTTTAAAAAAATATAAATTTAAATAAAAAAAAATAGGAATTTTTTTGGGAAATTTTGGTTTTAATTTAAATTTTTAAAGGGGAATAAATTTAAAAAAATTTTTAATTTTTTTAATTTTGGGGGCAAATAAAAATTAGGGCTCCTTTTTAATTATTTTAAAGAAAAAATTTTAAAGGATAAAAAATTTTTAAATTTTTTCTTTAAAATTTTTACCCAAAAAAATTTAAATTTTCCAAAGAACAAAAAATAAATTTTTTAAGAAGTTTTATTAAAATTTAAAAAAAACCTTAATTTTTTTTTTTTTAAAATTTAAAAATTTTTTATTTTTTCAATATAATGTATTTTTTTTTTAGAAGCCAAATTATATATCTAAATTTTTCTAAATTACATACTGTTAATTAAACAAATAATTAGGAAAATAATTTTCCTATCTGACGCTATTAAAACATTAGAATAAATTCTATAAGAATCAATAACTAATTCAACAATATTGACTTCTTTAACAGATTCAGCATTTTATGTGATTTCAAAGAGAATGTGATTTTTATTTTCTTTTTAAAAAAATATAGCTCCTATCAAAAGTTCAGAGTCATTAATATCAAAGCTATTAATAAAATAAATATATAAAATATTTAAAGTAGATTAGTTATTAAATATAGGCTAGAATTTAATTGAAAATAATGGAAATACAGATTGATTTTTAAATTAAAAATAATATTTTAGAGGCTAAATGGAAGAATCTTTACTCATACTTGCCTGTCTCACTCCTTTTTCTTGTGTTACTTACAAAAATTATGGATGAACAAACTTATCTCTTACTCGTAATCTAATTTCTAAATGTGGCCAAATTAAAATAAATTTAAGAAAAGAAATAAGAAGTACAGATATAATTAAAGCTTAATTAAATTCTCTAATTTTCTATTTTCCTTTTCTTTATCCTCAAAATATGATTTAGGTTTCTACCTACTACTCTACCAACTGAATAGAGCATAATGAACCTGTCATTCTATGAGATAAATTCATTTCAGAAGTTTAGAAAATATAATTTATGACAACTTCGGAAATTTAAATTGCTAAACTTCTTCTAAAAGATAATACTGTCATTTACTTTGTATGTATTCACAATGCATTAAAAAAAACAATTCGCCAAATAATATAGGTCAAATACAATTAGGTGATTTGGTAAATGTACTTAATGAATATAAAAATTTACTTAATTATTGAGTTGACTCTTATTTTGTATTTGCATTCTCTTCGTCCTTAGTTTCAATAGTGTTTTCATTTTTATTGCTTTGATTTCATCTTTCTTATTGCCTTTTCTGCTCTTTCTCGCCATTCAAAACCCCCCAAAAAAAGCCCATTTGGAAAGGGAAAAAAAGGAACCCCCTTTTAAAAACCCCCCTTTTCTTCCCAAATAAGAAAAAGTACTTAAGTCGATTAATTTAACCCTTTAAATATTTTTTCCTAAATATTCATTCTCCCTTTAAATCTCGCACAAAACTTTTTTTCTTTCTTCCACTCTTTTAAAAACTCCCAAATTTTAAAATTTCCCTGTATCGATGGGTTTAAAATCATGCATCAATGATTAGAGCAGGTTTTTCTTATAGTGCCCCTTAAAAAAGTTCCATCAGTAAAACCCCAATCCCTTTTAAAACTTGGCGGGGTTGGGAAACTTTAAAAAACGGGAGTGATTTTAACTCAGCGAATGCCTTCTTCGTTTCCCTTTGTTTTTGTGTACGCGAGGTTTTAAAAGGTAGAATAAATTAAACCGTCTGTAAATTTCTCTTGGCTTTTTAAAAGGAACGAAAATACCCCTTTGTTTGATAGGCGACGATAAAGGAAAATAAGCTTCTAACCCTTGAGTTTTCGGATTCCGGGCCTTTCCGATTGTAGTTATTTTTTACTTTCTTTTCGTAAACTTCTTTTTTAGTGCTTCTTGTCCCAACTCTTCTTAAGGGTTTTTTGTGTGTGAAACAGCTTGGGAAAGCACATACAAACTTAAACGCTATCCCTCTCACACCTGAACATTTGTAAATAATTTCAGTTAAATTAAAATAAAATGGCTTGTGAACCCTATAACGCGCCTTCACTCAAATTAAACATTTTGGAAACGTTAGCCATTTCAAGATGGGGTTCTACA
Organism: Tetmemena sp. SeJ-2015; assembly: GCA_027382625.1. Taxonomy (NCBI): domain Eukaryota; phylum Ciliophora; class Spirotrichea; order Sporadotrichida; family Oxytrichidae; genus Tetmemena; species Tetmemena sp. SeJ-2015. The sequence continues at coordinate 12,775 of JAJKFJ010021132.1, forward strand.
GCCTGGGAAAGAGATTTTGAGAAAAAAGGAAACTATTTTTGGGAAGATCCCCCCTTATCCAAACTGAAGTGCGCTTAGGGGCAAAGGGTTTAAAGGTCAAAAAATTTTTTTTATGTCCCATCTTAAAACTTGAAGGCGTTTGGGGAACAGTTTGAAACCCTAACTTCTCATCTCCCCAAAGCAACTTTAAAATGCGAAAATTTAGGCGCCTGGCATTTGCCCCAACTTTTTTGCGATGGATTAAATGTTGAAAAGGCTTTTACTACTGTTTTAAGGGTGACTAAATCCATACCTTAGAGCAAAATGAAACTGAAAAAGGATGGATCATGTAGTTTTTTTTTTTGATTTAATTTCGCTTTTTGTTTGCATTTTCTTTATTTAATTAAAAAAAAATTTAAAATTATACACAAACTCATTTTCACTTTCTTAATTCATTTTTTGTTTTTTTTTAAAAGGGTTTAGGTTTTTAAAAAAAGGAAATTCCTTTTAGTAGCTTTTTAAATATGGGAATTAAATTTAAATTTAAAACCCTAATATTTTAGGGATTTCAATCAAAAATTTTATATTTCTAAGTTTACCAACCCTCGTTCAGTTTATATTCAACCTTTTATTATGGGTATTTTTTTAAAGCGATTTTTTTTTAAATTTTGGGGATCAATGAAAAAATAAAAAAATTATTTTTTTTCAAAAAGGGATGAAAAATTTTAATTTGTGTTTAAAATTTTTTTTTAAAAATTTAAATTTTTAAAAATTTTTTATTTAATTTTAAAAAAAATTTTTTTTTATTGATAAAAATTTTAATTTAAAAGAAAAACCCAAAAAAATATATTTTGGAAAATTTTTTTATTTAAAAATTTTTATTTTAATTTTTTAATAAGTTTTAAATTTATCTTTTCATCCCCAATTAAAAACCCTCAAAATTTTTGCCCAGTAAAAAGTTTTCTAATTTTTAAAAAAAGATAGTTTTTAATACAAATTAAAAATTCAACAATGATTACAAGAGAAAATGTCACAATAGCAAAAGTCTACATCTCTCTTATTCATCTTTGATGCCTTGAGAGGATACTTTAAGACTATTGCATGCGAGTCCCACTTTTCTCTTAATTTAGGCATTTTAAAAATGTATGCCCAGCAAGCAAACTTGTATATAGTAATTTTATCACTATTTAATGTAAAAAAAAAGACGTGCAATTTAAAAGGGATGATTGAGCTCAAGGGCTTGCTATTACTAATTTACAGTGAAAAACTAAATCTATATCCCTTATAATTAAATTTCAAAAATAATATGTAATAATGATTACGAGCTAAATTTCTGATAGTATTTTTGAGTATTTAGAGAAAAGTATACTATAGATAGGAATTTAATAGTTTAGAGGTGGTCGTAGAAAGTCAAATAAACAGACAAGAAGTTGATTTTCTTTAATTAGAAATACGATAATCGTTAGAAACACCATCCCTAAATTATAAATTACTTATTAGTATTTGCAGATTTTAATTATACATGATTGGCTGAGTGCCCTTCTGAGAGTTTTTCTTCGACTTAGTCTTTCATCTCTTTCTTCAAATTAGGGTTTCAGCTTTTTTATTGGGGGCTCATTTTGTGAGTTTTGGGTCTCTTAGTCTTCGGCTTTCCTTTTTCGCTCCCCCACTTTTAGCTTTCTTTACATACTTGTTGAGTCGAAATTGCTTCGAAGCTCTCCGATGTTTTACCTTAAGGCAGAAAATCACATTTTATTAGCTTGTGCTTCCCATGTCTGCTCACCTTGAGCTCCTTCCTTATATTAGAATAAGACAAATCCTTGAAAGCAGAAGTAGAGATACTAGCTCTTAATTGAATTGGAAGTGAATGAATGTAGTAGATTTCATAGAATAACCACCCCAAATCGCACCAGCACCACCCCAAATCGCACCATCACCACCCCAAATCGCACCATATTTTATGCTCAAAGAATTCAATTTTCCATGTTGAGTATAGCCAAAAGTTATGATTTAAGAGAATTCCACTTACACTCGGAACAGAGAGGGCAATCAACTCCACTGCATCTCTCAAACGGAATATCTGCTCTTGCTGCCCCAGATTTTAAATGCTCCTTAACATGCTTATACCAATGGTTTCCTGGAATCACCTTCAGTGTGCTGCACCCCTCGAAGCGAATGCTTATGGAAAGAACCACACTTGCTCACGAAGCATTCCTTTGGCTCATTTGACTCCTCCTGGCTCCGATTGTCCAATTCTATTTTTATTTCTCCCCTTCCCGACCCCTTTCTTGGCTCCTTCGACTTATCTTGGGCTGGGATCTAATTTTCCTTGAATTCTTTAAACAACTTGTACTTCTTAAACTTTTTATTCCTCTCCCAAAAATCCTTTTTTCCAACTTTTTTCTAAATCCCAGACTCTTCATTTTAAAGGAACTCTCATCATTTTTCCTGCCCTCCATTGAATTCTAAGCCCTTTCTATTTTGCCTTCCTTTTCGGGCTGGGGGCCCATGACTTCACACCCCCTAGTCTTAGAAATAAAATCTAGATGGGTTTGATCGAGGAAAAAGTTTTCTTTTTTTTGGGTGCGATTTGGGGTGATGGTGCGATTTTGGGGGTGTTTGGGGGTTTTGGGGTGGTACAAAAACGAAATTTCCCTTCGATATATTTTCCCCACCCACTTTTGCAAAGAACTTGCTTTCCATGCCAGTCAATACAGCGATATCTTGGTAAAAGCTTGGAACAAAATCCCATTGACTTTAAAACCCTACACTGGGAGAGTCAGCCCTTACTCCACACACTATGGCTACACTTCTGTGATTCTCCACCTCCTACTGTTTCAGGTATTCTTCTATATCAGCCAAGAAAGTCTTGGCGTATCCTTTCCTCCTCTAGCACTTTGTTGTCGCCATGTGTAGAATGTAGCAGTTGAGATCCTAGGCAAGCTCGTCAATATAAAAAGCAGCAGCAAACGCCCTGTAGATTAGTGGCCTAACCTTTACCATCTTAAAAGCGATGTACCACTTTGACAATGTTTCCTCACTTATATTCTCGAACTCCCCCTCATCTGTAAAGAACTCAAGGTCATCGGCTAGTGATTAGAATGGCGTCCTGCCTCGCACAAAATATCCTTTTTACTTCAAGAACTCGCCAGGTTGTTTGTATTGACCTCCAAATTATGATCGTGAAAGGAAGGAGCTAAAAATTGAATACTCTTCCATGCCTGCTTCATCTTCTTGGTACATTTAAAATTAAATTAAAGTGGAATAATAAATAGGAGTAAGACTTTCTCAACTTCTTGTCTGTTTATTTGACTTTCTACGACCACCTCTAAACTATTAAATTCCTATCTATATTTTAATTTTTATGAATTTTACTGATGATTGAGGATTGATTTTTCCATAGAATTGCACCTTTTTAAGTCCAAGTTGAGTGATTCATTATATTACTCTTTCAATTAGAGTTTTTTAAAATTTTTTAAAAAAATTCCTTTTAAAAACAAAAACTACAACCACAATAAAATCTGCAACCATCAACTCAATATATTAAGCTTTAAAGTTATTTTTAGGGGAAATTATCCAGGTCAAGTTAGTTATCCTTCCCAGATCAGCAATGGCTCATCTTCGAAGGCTAGCTAAAGGTCTTATCAAAATTATTCTTTGGATTTGCATACTTTTGAACAGTATGTACAAAGAGATAAGCTCTATGCGCAAGGAAAACTCTCACCAGCTACAATATTCAGAAGGAGTTTGACCTAACTATAAACTAGCAACTTCTCCGAGGCACAGACTTAAAAATTGTAAATGAGATTGAGGTGATGGTCTTCATGATCTTGCTAATGATGGGTTGGAGATAGCTCCCTCATTAAATTAGAAAACAAAATATTTTTAACATCAACATATAGCACTTATTTTCAAACACTATCTTTATAAGATTTTGATTAATCTCGATTTTATAATCATATTCATTCTTAAAAGAATTATAATATTCTCTAAATATAAAATTTGAAAAAAAATTATTTTTTAGAAAATGACTTCTACTATAAATTTATACTCACAATATTGGATTCCTATAAATATTCTCACTTTATATGTTATTGAACATTTACTTAATAGCAGATTGGGTATTATATTTTCCATATATTTGAAGTTGCAATATATTTGGTTTTTTGTGGCAAATTTATCCACAAGTAAAAAAATATATACTATCATCCTAACCAAACATTCACTTATAAATTTTAACTATTGAATGTTAAACTAATTAAATATTTAGTTGAGAATTTGATTAAAATCATTTATTATATGAATTATTGTCAAAATAGGTTTATATCCAATTTTTATTTCATTTAATATTGTGACCCCAGCATTAAAAAAGCAAACTGTCACTTTTTTGAAGAGTCCATAGACTGAAACTGAACTGGAGTGGAAGTCTGTTACAATCCTGAGGATGTCATCTCAGAACATGAATGTGACTGTGTCAAGAAACGAATTCTCAAAAAAGAGTGCCAAACTTCAACAAATCTAATGGCATCTTCCTCAACTGTTTTATAAACTTCTGAAGAGAGAACTTTAATTTACTTGCGAGAAATGAGATGGTTGTTATATTTAGCCTGAATTGAAAAGCCATTTCTAAATTAATAAAAGAAAAAAATACTAATGAGAGAGCTTTACTTTTATGCAAACTTACTTAGTTCACTCATCCAATGTAAACTGGAAAACATCAACGACTCCTGCTACATCTTTCCAAAGACACAATCCTATCTAAGAATCCAATATCGCTCACGAAATGCTCAGCAGTAGAGAGCAAGACAAGCATCTCAATTTTCTCAGAGCTCAGATTCAGGGAAGTCAGCGTTAGCTATGAGTTCTTAATTATATAAATTAGTAGGAGTTCAAAGCAAGAAACATCAAAGTACCGGAAAAGAAGGAGATCAAGTGGATAGTCGTGCGAGGAACTAATTTCCCAAGCCTTATCAAGTAGAAGAAGCTCAACTATTCTACAGAGTACCTGCTCAACTCGGAAAAAGATCCAGCTATTTTGAATCAGCTACCTGACTGTAGATACTCAGCTTGCCTTTAGTGGAAATTCAGAGCTTAAACGATCTCAATAGTCTGAGTGATAATGATTCTCTGTTTATCTTTCTCAAATAGTACATGCGCTCTCAATACAGAGGCAGATGCATAATCACAACCCAGCATAGCTGTTAAGAGCAGATCCTCTCGAACTCAAGAAGTGCGAGCTAGTTTGGAGAGAGTCCCAACAGTACATGGAACCAGAAGAGGTCAACAGAGAGCTCAGACCCAATATTCCAATGAGTTAGATTTATCCATAGCACTTTCCTCTAAATTGGAGACCAAATGCTAAATTAGAGTCAAAGAAGAATAAAGTAGAGCAGCTCTACTCAGAACAATACAAAGCACATAATGATAGCCAAGGACATAAGTGTAAGCAGAGAGACTGTTTACAATGTCCTCAGAAGATTC
>JAJKFJ010021133.1:0-29315 GCA_027382625.1 Tetmemena sp. SeJ-2015
ATATTTCTTTCTTCTCAATTTTATTAAAAACTTTAGTTAATAAAACTCCATTCTGATGTAGTAAAACTCATCTTTAAAATTTTTTTAACCAGCCAATCAGAAACTCTGCTTTGCTTTATAATTTTTAATTATTAAGTCTTTGATTGGCTGGTTAAAAAAATTTTAAAGATGGGTTTTACTACATCAGAATGGAGTTTTACTTCAACTAAGATGTTTTTACATGATTTTTGTCAAGATTATGATGAATCATCTCCAACTAAACTTTTCTAGATTCCCAGATATTATATCCATCTTAAATAAAACTAATTCAACCATTCTCTAAATTACTCAATACGCTTTATTTCAAACTAGACTTAGAAACTAGGCCTTAAATAAGCAAAAAACTTAGTAGCAAACTGTATTTGATAAGAATTTTGTAATTTCAATGGCATTTTTTTCAATATAAGACCATTTTTTATAAAATAGAGTTAAGAATGATTTGGATTTTATTTATTTTTTCGAAAAGAATTCAATAAAATAAATCATTAAAAAAGTAAACTTATTCCCAGCAATCATTTTTAAATATGTTTTAAGCTGGAATAGATATTTTAATGAAAATTTTTTTTTAATTATTAAATAATTGAAGAGAATGATACCTTAAAAGATGCGATAGCCATCTAGAAACAAAAGGGGTAGAGACTAGTCTATATGTCTATAAAGAACATAGTACTATGGATGGGCGGTTTGGGGATCTATGGAATTTTCTTTCGAGATAATGGAGAATCTTTCTATTTTATTTTATTACAAATAATTTTATTATAATTTTTAAGGCGGTTACTCCATTTATATCATGCTTTCTAGCGCTTATTTCTCTGCTTGTAATAAAGCTGTTTCCCTCTACTGGCCAGATAGTGCCTTTCATTTTACTCTTCCTAGGCCATATTAATGTCACGGAGCGCGTAATATCAGAGTATCCGGATAGTTTCAGACTCGCTGAACCGTAAGTATCATTTCATTAATTTGCAAAAAATTTGCTTGAGGATATCAAAAATAAGTTACTCCATTTAAATTGTTATCTGAGTTAAGCTAATTTTCCTTCTTCAATACGTTAAACTGATTTAGGTTGTTTACTGTGAATGCTTGCTAAGAATTTTTCAATAATTCTCTTCATACATATTATTTATTATTTTATACAAACTTTAATTAAAATTTTACAAGCAGAACTTTCAAGGTCGTTCATTCTTGTATGATAACATTTAAATTCTAAAGAAGTTTCAAAAAAATACAAGAAGTTTAAAGAAGAAGTCTTCATTCATTATTTTAAATATAAGTAATATGATGTGGGGGTACTACATCATTAGAAATTACTATCACTACAGTAAGTTGTCAAAATCATACTTTGATTATTCATATTCCATGTTTAGACTTTAGTTTAATATAATGCTCGCCCTTTAATGTCCTTTATTTTAGACTATTTTAGTCCTGACTTTATCTCTTGCACCTTAATTCTCATATTTTTTACTGACTACAGCGCAAGGTCGCAAATAGAAGGACTTAAATATATTATACTTCTATGAATGAATATCTATTTTGATAAATGCATATAGCAGCTAAGCGAAGCAAAAGAAAACTAAGTAAGAGCAAAATAAGGTGGTTAATTATATGCGTGACTTTATTAATGGGGCTTTAGCTAATTGCCATATTTTCATAGAATCTATATATAGTTATTGGAAGATATAATTATGTGACAAGGAGAAAGAGATATTGGGAAAAGAAAATTAATAATCATTTAAGACCTCATTATCAAAAAGATTATCGCTAAATCATATTTTTACAAGATTAAATTCCCAATAAACATCTTTTTTATTATTTTCTTTCGGAACAATAATTAGATCAGCAATAGCAGCAATATTAAAGAAACAAAATAAGAGGAATAATTAAGAAGTAGAAGATATTTAAAGAGATATTTTAGAGGAATATAAGTTTAAAAGAGGGAAAGTTCAAAATAAAATAGAGATATATTTCAAATTATTCGAAATTCAAATTTAAGGATTTGGTTTAAAAAATATACAATTGTTAACCTATACTCTTTTTATAAATTTCTATTATTCATTTATAACCTTCCGATAACTTATATAACTGCTTTAGATTAAAGACAGCTTTGAGAGCACCTTGCAAGTCATCCCTTAAGGAATTTTAATTATTTTATTAATTGTAATTCTGGTAATAGACCAAAGCTCTAATGAGATTCAGTATGCTAACCAAGAAGCACAAAGCATCCTCAATGCAGATTAGACAAATGAAATTCATGAAAAGCTTGACCACTTCACCTCAAAAGAAATTTGGGGGTTCTTTCCTACACAATATAATATTATAAAAATTACAAAATGAGAAATCAATATTTATAGTCTAAATTTTTTATCTTAGGTCCATTTCTTCTAGTTAAAATGTTACTAAATTTATTTAAATTTTCAATTTACTTCTTTATTCTATCTAAATAAATTAAATAAGTCTGTATATTATATAAATAAATGACATATATTCCTCCCTAAAATTTTAAACTGCATCAAATTTTTCATATTAAATGCAGGAGAATAATGAAGTTGAAGCTGGAAACAGCAAAGAGTTAAAATTTAGTAGCCTCACAAAAGACAAAATTTACTGTGGCCACAAAGAAAAAGGTTTTAAGACTTCTCTATCTAGATATCTGCAACAAAAACAAAGATATAATGTCAAAGAAGCAGACGACAAGCTATTTAAACTTAAAAGTAATGAGTCTGACTTTGACACATAGTATATCCTCATTAGGTCAACCCCAATTCAAAAAAGCACTCAACTTTTAGTCCTCATTATTACTATTATCCATTTTATTTTATAAAAAGCTTTTCTTTTTTTTGCTATAATAATGACATCTCAAAATTGAAGCAACTAGAAAAGACTTCTTAGCGAATTAGATCGATGTTCTTTTCTTCAATAGCTCATGAATTGAGGACACCTTTAAACTCAATCATCCCAATTAGTAAGGAGTTACAAAAAAGACAAAAGGGTGATGATGAAACAGCTAAGCTTTACATTTAAATCATAATTAACTCTTCACATCATCTAGAAAATGTTATAGAGGATGCCCTTGACAGTATGGATTAGATTTTCGACTTAATTTAATGTATTTAACTTGACATGAACCGCATTGAGAATAACAAATTTGATATTATGATAAAATACGAATTGAAAATCGGAGGTAATTACTATAAATAAAAGGTATAAAAAGATGGCTGGAGGAGTCCGGGTGGACAATTTGCAACTGTCAGGAAATTAAAATAATAGGAATTGGATTCGAATCTCACTAATTCATAAATTTAAATTGATTACGCAATTGCATTTTTCTATAAAGTGATAAGCGCAAGCCTAAATCCAACGAAATCATCATTAAAAGAAATTCTCATTCCAATCAAAGTAAAATTAAAAGGGGACTAAAATCCCCAATAAATAAAGGATATGCTGATATAAAGGGGTAAAGAAAAAATTAACAATCACCAAATCATCAATTCAGAATCTCATCTAAAGTAACAGCAAAAACAATCAGATAAGTAGAAAATTATAAATATTTTAAGCTGGGAATCTTTTATATCTTATTTTTATCTATCAACCATCATCCTTTCGTATTCATCCATAACTTATCGAAGTTCAACATCAGAGAGACGGTAGAGGAAGTGGCAAGCATAATGAGACTACAACTTCAATAGAAAGGGCTTGATATAATAATTAAAGTAGATAAAAATAAAGGTAATATTTGTGGCGAAAATTAATTATTTTTAAAATAGTCCCAATTATAAGTGACTAAAAGAGATCAAACGATCCAACGTGGGAAAAAATTTTTACTTTTTTCCCATTCAAATAAAACTCTTGCCCCAAAATTAAAAAACCATGATTGAAAAGATAGGAGAGGAAAGGAAAAAGATTAAGAAAGTTTTTTTTTCGGAAAAATTCAAGACTAAAAAAAATAAGTTTTTAATTTTTTTTTAAGTTTATAAGGGAGGCATGGGTCTGGGACTAACTATCTCAAAAATGATTCTTGCTTAGCTTGGAGGAGAGATACTGTAAAGTCTAAAATTCAAGAGGGCTCCAAGTTCAGTTATAGTATTCCAATAACTAACTATTCTCTGACAGAATTATCAAAAAGGAAAAAGACAACCTTTAATATCTTTTAGAGAAGTGGCTTCAATTCATGCAACGAAGCTCTACTCGATGACTCGGCAGAAAATTTAAAATTTCCTTATTTTATGTTTAAAAGATATGATTCCTTTTTTAAATAAACAACCAATAAGTTTAAATTTAATTCACTATTAAATTTTCCAAAATTAGAAGTCACTAAGACTTTGTTTGAGAAGATTAAACTTTGAAAATCAAAAGAAAAGGGAAAAAATTTTTCAACCCAAAGTCTAAAAAACCTACAAAACCAGAGCCTAAAAAATTTTATTTTTAATCTTTTAAAATTTAAAAAATATTTTAATTTTTCCCTTTGGGATTAGAAAAAATTTTGGGAATACGTTTTTTCTCCACGAAAAAACGCAGTTACTTCCCCTTTAAAAGGGTTAGAGAAAACTCTTCCCAAAAAATTTAAAACCCCTTAAATTAAAAACATATTAATTTTTATAGAGAAAATTTAACTAGAAAAGATTAAAAAAGAAAAATTTGAATTCTTCGATAATTTAAAACCAGCTTAAAGCAAACTTAATGAATCAGATCTACTTTTAATAGAAAGCATCAAAGGGGATAGTTTTATTAATTTATAAATATAGATTAGCAAAATTAAGCACCCCGCAAGGGTATATATATAATAGGCTTTTATATCACCCACTAAAACACGCTTATAACTTGTGTGACCGGTCCCTGATGCAAAGTGTTAACCAATGACGTCATTTAATTGATGTGGCGTACCGCTCTCATTTAGGGACGAGAGAGAATCGCAGAGTGGACTTACCTTCCAACACCCCCGTTGGGTCACACTCTGAGACACTGAATCTGCCGGAACAACCATAGCGCGAAAAAAAAACCTATTACACCGCCCTCTTCAGGCTGGCTGAGGAGAAAAAACACTCATGTGGTCCTTACCTAATTATTAGCTTCATATGACTCTTGGGTTAGGTGAACACCATTAGGCAACATGGCAGTACTATCTACCAGTGGCCTAGCCTTGGCACAACCCATAATGAGATGCTCGGACCAATTATGCCTGCCACATCCCCCAAGACTTCACCACCGGATTCCCTTGGCGACGTTTACCACCAACATTACTCCTGGTTAGGGTCCTACTCAATGGCAGGAGTCGATTAGTTAGGCCGATGGCAAATAGAATCATGCAGCATAGGACAGGTTCTAGCACGGCTTCACTCACCTTAATCCACGCACCCTTCTTTTAGATTACTTACTCACTCACCTTGGATTACCAAACTAGAAAAGAAACTATCATTGATCTCGGCCCTCGCACCAGCCCCGGTCTATGTACCAAGGGCTCTTGGCTTGGGAATGGCGGACCAATTATTTAGTAACTTTTTAATTTAATAATAATTTATAAAAATAAATTTTTTGAATATAAGTTTTTCTGCATTGCCTTAAATATCAATAAAAAAAGGGCTTCAAAATACTTTTATTGACGATGCCCCTTACAATTTATTTGTAATAAAGGGAGCTTTTGAAAAACAATCTTTCATTTGGGAGATATTTAAACATCTCTTAATGGATAATAAAACAAATTTATTAAAAATGAAAGTATTTTATAAGCTTTAGAAATGATAAAAGAAAAGGGAAAATTTTTCTGAGAAATTTTTAAATTTCACCCAGTTTTCTTTTTGATTTTATCTTCCTAGATTTGCATATGCCAGTCTTAGATAGAACAAGTAAGAAATTTTTTTACTAAATTTTTTATCTTTTGCTTTTTTAACTTTTAATGTATAGGTTGTAAAATTATGAGAGATTAAAGTAGAAGGGAAAATTTAGTTTTAAGAATACAGAAGTTATTGCTTTTTCAGCTATTTCCAGAAAACAATTCATGATTGAGATACTGCAAACTTTTTGATAGATTTTGTAATATTCAAAGCCAAAGGTTTATTTTTATTTATAGTGGAAAAGCCCATCACATTTGAAAGATTGAATAGTCTATTCTACACTGAAAGAGATTGAATTTATTTTACTTATTATGTTTTAAATAGTTTTTTGGTGAGACTACATAAATTTCACTTTAACTTAATAATATCTAAACTCAACATTTGGATTTACAATTTCCATTAAAATTAATTGATTTATAAATTTCATTCAGAGATTTTTTTTAAAATTATTTTAAAAGGTTTTTTAAACTCCCAAATTTTAAAATTTTAAATTAATTTACATAAATTTTTTTAAAAATAATTAAAACAGATAGTTATTAAATTTTCTCTATACTAGAAGAAGATACCCCCCTTTGTTTAATTAGTATAGATTTAAATTAAAGTAAAATATTTATATTATTATAGCTCAAAAAATAAATAATAAAATGCTTTATAGTAATTCATATCGTTAGTTTTTTAAAATTTGGAGGATTTATAAAGGAACATGGAGTATCTAACAGATAAAAAAACAATAACACTTCGAACTTTATTAGCCACAACTGACGTATAAGCTTAAATTACGGTATCACAAAGTCAGTAGTAACACTCTGCTCCTTTTAGGACAGCCCAAAATCCTGAAGATTCAAAAATATCATAACTTGCCTGAATATGTAAATCTCTTATTAACTATAATGATTTTCTGATATTGCTTTCAATAATTTAAGAGGAAAAAAAATGTTTTAGATAACATCTTAGTAAATCAGCTACCTATGAAACCTAACACTCAATTATCTGAGATAGAGGAAGCAGGTATAAAATTCAGAGAATATGAGACAGACGTCAAGGTCACTTCCAGAAGACTTTAGATTGCCTGTTTAGGGTTAAAATTTAGCATGATTATAAATATTAATAAAGAATTAATTATACACAACTTATTTTCACTTTCTTATCATTTTATGGGGTTTCTGAGTGTTTATATTTATTATGAAGCTCAATACTTACAGAAATTTAGTGCAACTTTGACACGAGAGCAATATTTGACAGCTAATTAAAGCTTAAAGATGATCTCATTATACAAAACTTAAATATTTCATTTTATTATTCAAAAATTTATGTTCTTAATTGAGAAAAGATAATACTAATAAATCAGCGTTACTTTGTCTTCTTTGAATGGGACATGACTTCTGATTATTCTAATTTGATAAGTTTCTGTATATAGCCCTACCAATTTAATAAATAGAAAATATTGTTCAAGTACTCTAGTCAAATTTTTATTCTCTGGAGAACTGGAAGATTTATTTTCTATGATCTCTTTAATCATTAATATAAATTGCAATAAAATGAATTTCGATACTAAGCTTGAACTTATATAAAATATAGTTAGATAAACATCAATTAGAATTTTGAATTTAATTTTTACAAAGAATTCATAAATAATTTTACTATAATTTTGAGTACATTTGAATAAATAACTTTAAAATTTCACAATTATTGCTAATAAATAAACTCAATATATAGAATAATTACTCATTATAAATTTTAGATTCTATTTAAATAAAATACCATAAAGGCTTTAAGAATTTTATTTATGGATTTTTAAACTAAAATACATACATATTCATTAGCAATTAGACTTATAGATAATTAAAATTTTGCTAAAAATTATTCTTTAAAAGATTAATTATTTGAAGCACATGATACTTTACAAGATGCTATAGCTATTTAGAGATAAAAGGGAGAAAAGTTGATAAATATGGGCATGAAGCAGATAGTTCTAGGCATGGGGTCCTTAGGAATATATGGTTTCTTATTTCGCGAGACTGGAGAATCTTTCTACTTTAATTATATTTATAAGTAATTCGTTTTATTTTTTAAGGTGGTGACTCCATTTATAATGTGCTTTGCATCTCTTTTTTCTCTGATAGCAATTAAGCTGTTTCCCTCCAGCAGCTAGATAGTGCCTTTCATATTGATCTTCATTGGTTAAGTGAATGTGACAGAGCGCATCATAGTTGAGTTCCCAGATAATTTCAGACTCGCTGAACCGTAAGTCGCAGTTCTTAAAAATTCACAAATTTTGCTAAGGTCAATTCAAGATACTACCTTTAAAAATACTTATTGTATTATAATACTCTAGTTATATTGTGGCCAGTACTTTGCTAACTATTATTTATCAGTAAACTAATGCCTTTTATTTAGTCTCTTTGTTTGCAATGCTTGTTAAGAGTTTTTCAACAACTCTCTTCATACTTATTTAAATAAAATTAGCTTACTATAAGTATGCTAATTATACAAATAGGACTTTCAAGCTTATTCATTCAAGCCTGATTAAATACAAATTCTATTCTTTAAAATTTAAAATTTTATAGTGAACATAATAAATAATCGAGTATTCTTATTTATGAAGTTAAAATGATGTGGGGGTACTACATTATAAGAAATTATTATCACTACAGTAAGTTTATGAATCTTTGATTTAAGCATTTTCCGTTCTCTGTCTCAGCTATTATGAGTTGCTCTAACAGTAATATATTATTTTGCATAGACTACTATAATCCAGACTTTATCGCTTGCACTTTCATTCTCATTTTCTTAACTGACCTTGGTGCAAGGTAGCAAGAAGAAGGACTTAAATATTTTTTAATAATGTAAATGTACCTATATTTATAAATGCATATAGCAGCTAAGTGAGGCTAGAGAAAATTAGGTGAGTATAAAATAGGAGTGATTCATTTATTAATTGTAGATTAAAGACAACTTTGAGAGCACCTTGCAAGTCATCCCTTAAGGAATTATAATTAAAAATTTTTTTAATTCTGGTAATAGATCAAAGCTCTAATAAAATTCAGTATGCTAATCAAGAAGCACAGAGCATCCTCAATGCAGATTAGGCAAATGAAATTCATGAAAAACTTGATCACTTCACCTCAAAAGAAATTTTATAATCCATCATAACATCTTATTATATAGTATTTTGGAGAGACCTGACTAAGGTACTGGAAATAGCCATGAGAGAAGATTAAGTCACTTGAGAGATTCCATTTACCAAAGTTATGGATTAGCAAACTTTGAAAAAGGCAAGAAAATTTCTCTTTTGAAATATCTAAATTAGCAAGAACGATATAAAGGAAAGGAAATCGATGACAAGTTATTTAAGCTAAGAGGAGAAGAGTCTAATCTTGACTAGCAATATATTCTCATTAGATCAACTCCTATACAAAAGAGCACTCAGCTATTAGTCCTCATTATTTATTTGAAAAGTTATTTCATAAATTTATTTTTCCTTCTATTACCATAATAATGATGTTTCCAAATTCAAGCAACTTGAAAAGACTTCTAAACGAATTAGGGCAATGTTCTTTTCCTCAATAGCTCATGAATTGAGAACTCCTTTAAATTCAATCATCCCAATTAGTTAAGAACTACAAAAAAGGCAGAAGGGCGACGATGAAACAGCTAAGCTCTATTTAGAAATCATAATTAACTCTTCGCATCATCTCGAGAATATAATAGAGGATGCACTTGATAAAAGAGATCAAAATTTCAGAATATATTTTATGTGTTTAACTTGACATGAATCGCATTGAGAATAATAAATTTGACATAAACTTATCGATGTTCAACATCAGAGAGACAGTAAATGAAGTAGAAAACATAATGAGATTGCAAATCCAATAGAAAGGCCTCGCGATAATCATTAAGGTAGATCAAAATGAAATGAAATTGCTAAATAAAAAATTTAAAGTAAGATGAATCAGTGCCAGCTATGATTCAATGTGACAAGAAGAGATACAAACAGATACTTTTTAATTTAATAGGAAACGCTAACAAATTTACCTTCCAAGGTTCTATTTAAGTTAAGCTCAAATTCAGCAATCAAACTCTCAATTCCTCTTATTTTTATCTCTCATAACATCTGTCAAAGATTCAGGGGTGGGCATTAGCGAATAAGACTTAACCAAACTATTTCATTTTTTTGGTAAAATCCAAGCTCATAAAGACATCAATAAGTGTTTTATAATTTTTAGTTTATAAGGGAGGTATGGGTCTGGGCCTAACTATTTCAAAGATGATTCTATCACAGCTTGGAGGAGAGATTATAGTAAAATCAAAAATCCAAGAGGGCTCCAAGTTCAGTTTCAGTATTCCTATTGCTAACTTTTCTATTAAGGAAATATCAAAGAAGAAGAAAACAACTTTTAACTTAAATTTGCGAAATGGCTTCCACTCATCTCAGGACGCACTCTTTCTCGATGACTCTGCAGATAATTATTTTTACCACCATTTTACTTTATAACTTAAGATATGATTCCTTTGCTAATCAACAATTAATAGGATTAATCAAATAATATTGAAGTCCCAAAATTGGAAGTCACCAAGACTTTGCTAGAAAAGAATGAGAATTCGGAAAATTATAGTTCAAGACAAAAGATAACTACCAGGTCTGAAAACTTCTTTATGGAGCCCGATAACTTTAACTTCAATGATTTAATTCCTAATGTTTATTTTCTTCCTAGGATAGCAAATTTAATAGCACGTATAATCACCACGCAAGATTGCAGGTTCACATCCTTAAAGTGCGAGAAATTCTACCAGAAATCAAAAGCTTTGTTCTTCAAATTCTTATCTGGCTTGAATAAAGCAAAGTAGATTGAAGAACAGATTAGAGAAAGCAAAAATAGATTCTACGATAACTTAAAACCACTATAAAGCAGGCGCCATGAATCAGATAAGCAAATAGAGTCAATTAAAGGAGATAGTTTCATTAATTCATACACATTTTTTGAGAATTAGTTTTTCTGCATTCCCATAAAGCTCAATTAAAGAAGCATTCAAAATACTTCTTGTTGACGATGCGCCATACAACTTACTTGTAATGAAGGAGCTCTTGAAAAACAATCTTACCGTTGGAGATATTTAAACTGCTTTAAATTAGAAAGTTAAATTCTAGGACCATTATCTATACACCAAAGCAGGTTTGGCAATTTAGATCTCTTGATCTATTTTATAACTTCTCTCTTCTGATTGAAAGGCCTATTCGGAGTAATGATCATTCTAAAAATAGCAAGGGTAATCAGGGGATGATATAAAGGTATGCTGATTGATACTGATGATTAGGAGTAGCTTTGAGATAGTATTTCAGGCTTAACCGCCGACATTGTTCTCTAATTTTGCTATATTAAAAATTAAGTTTACACCATATAGTTTTTTCGGATCTACTGGGAGATCTATGCTAAGAATTTATAACTCTAAGATTAACCAAAAAACATAGAGCCTTTTTTACATGGTTGCTCCAGTCAGAGTCTGGATATCATGAAGGATCAGGTAAGATTCCTTCACTTGATTTCTCATCCTAATGGAGGATGTGATTCACAATAAATTTTAATGTTTTAGATTGTAATGTTCAATATATGTTTTGGTTATCCTTGTCATTAAGTGTTTAATTTGTTCTCTTACAGGTTCTAATTAATTCTTATTAAATTTGTAAATTCTTAAACTGCTCTTAATGGCTAATAAGTTGAAATTTATTTAAGAAAGGATGATTATTTTATAAGCATTAGATTTGATTAACGCAAAGGAAAATCTCTCAATAAACATCTTTACAAATGCAGCTCCAGTTTGCCAGTTTGACTTTATCTTCCTAGATCTGCATATGCCAGTCTTAGATGGAGAATAAGTAAGAATGATAGATTTAAGTCTAACTTTGATATTTAGGTAGTGAGAATTTTGAGAGAGTAAGAGTAAAAGGGAGAAATCAGTCTAAAACATACTCAAGTTATAGCATTCTCAGCTATTTCCAGAAAATAATTCACAGAATTGAAACATCATAAACTTTTTGATAAATTTTGTAAGATTCAAAGTTTGAATTTATAACTATAGTGGAAAAGCCAATTACTTATGAAAGACTGAATGGTCTTTTCTATACTGAAAGAGATAATTATTATTTCACTTATTTCATAAAAAAGTATTTTCTTATAATTAATTTAATATCCTTTAATATAAAAAGAATCCAATCTCTGATATAAGTTCTTACTTATTCCAAATAATTCCAATAAATGTTTGGCATATAACTTCAACTGTATTTATTTACTAAAATTTTAAGTTATATTAAAGAACATCATTGAATAAATAAAATTATTGGAATTAATTTTAGATACCTATAGAGAGTATTGAATTAGCCCAGACACAAGTTAAATGATTAGTTATCACCCTTTCAAAAGGATTTTAAATTTCTTTATTGATTTTAAAATTCCTTATACTATTTATTTCAGTCATTCAACTTTACTGATTTCTTAAGTTTGAAGAGCATACAACATCAAATTAAAAAGAGATTCTAAATTATTTAAGAAATTTAAAAGTTTCTCTTGAGTTATCACATACTTCCCTCCTTTTTAAATTGATAATTTAGTTTGACAAAAAATCTAGGAATAACTGTATTTATTATCATGAATTAAGAACGAAAGCATTAGTTCACGGGATTTTCAAAGTCTTAGGAGCATTTAATTCTCATTATTTTTTTTAATTTATTTAGGTAGTAGGAGCTAGATAGTCTAGAATAAACTATCAAGAATAGAAAGGATAAAAATTTGAAAAGGTTTTACGAATTCATGCGCTACTGCTCTTGCATCTTATTCTGCACATTCATCTATGGTGTGTTGTTCAGAGCAGATTCCCTTGAGAGTGTCCACTACTCACTTACTCCGCAGCTATTTAATTTATTTGCAAAGGATAACTTATTTATTTTGGGGGTCTACTTTCTAATTCTTTTATTTCTACATCAAATAGTATCCCTCAAATGGCTACCACATCTCAATTTAAGGTTTTTATTTAATCAATAATTTTTATCTTGTACTTGATTCAATACTTTGGCGCTATTACAATTGCAATAATGAATTTCGCACAGCATCCTAACGAATTTCATTATGGAGAACCGTAAGTCACCATCCTCTGGGAAGCTTAAAAATATATTTAGTTGCAAGATATAAAATTTATATATATCACTGCTTATCAGTAATTTCTTAATTTATATTTTGTCAAATTTAAACAATGATTAAATGAGTTAGGTAGCCATATTTTTGTCTCAATAAATATCCATAATAATTGTATAGGCTTTTTATGGTTCATGGATCCTTATTTTTCCTGAATACACTCACGGACCTACCACTTTTATTTAATTGATTATATATTTGTGTTCCACAGGTAGAAAAAAGACTATGGCTCATTTTAATAAACATAAATGCGTATGTGTCTATTTATAATTGAGTAGATATTTTGATTTGGTCTAACTACACCAATAATAAATGTGCTATATTACGGTAGTAAGTCCCCATTAAGCGTTTGGTGTATGGATGTATTGATGATTATCATCATATTTACTTGATATAACTCTACAGGCTCTAATTATAACTAAATAACATCTTTCACAGATTGCTTCACAGTCGACCATTACATGTGCGTTATCACCTCAATTTAATAAACTATTATATTAAGATGGTTATAATTGTGTTGCAAGATATGGCCATCTCAGAGTGGACTGAGCTCAAAGTTAGCGTCAAGGATCTCTACTTATCCAGAGATAAGATAGTAAGTAATAAACTTATTAGCATTAGGTCTGTCAATCAATCATATGAGCTATTAGAATTTAATATTTCTCTTATGCGACTAAGATAAAAATTTAGTTCAAAGATATAATTTACGTCCCTCTAACGATAAATAAACTAACTTAAGTATATCTATGGAACATTATTAAAGGGCGAAGCCATATAAATTAGATCGTCACTTATTAAATTATAACTTAACAGTCTTAATTTCTTAAGATTAAAATATTATTCTCTAATTCCTTTTAACTCTTTTGAAACATTTTAAATAAAAATACTCATTTCTTAAAATAGATGCAAGAGACAGTATCAAAAGTTCTAGAGATCATGCCCTAGGGCTGTTTTATAATAATTTCTTTTATGGCGTATTGATACTTGGATCGAAGATTTGAAACTTTAGTATGCAAATGAGGACTAATCAATAATAATTCCTCTTTTTTTTATTAGACGCTGAGAAATCTTTCGTGAATAGTGAAATGCCTCAATCTATAACGGAAGGTCTTTCAGACTTCAAGCTCAAAAAAGCTGCCCTTTCAACAGTTCGAATGAAAACTTTGATTCTAAGCAAAGTGAAGAAGCAGTTAGATCAAGGGAAAACTCTTCCTCCTTGTACAGCTTGCAAAAGAGAATTCAACTTAAAGATTACATACAATATAAGGATAATATATAAAGTCTTTCTTTTTAATTACTAGAGGGCTAAATTTGCAGAGAAAAACACAAATGTGTCTTCAAGTGAATATCAAATGACTTACTACAGTCTCGCAGATATTTAAGGAATTGTTTAAGTCTTTATAATATGGTGGCTGATATGTCAGACAAGTCAGCAAGAGAGGAAGTAGAGTTGCACGAGCACTTATTCAGAAACATGAAGACTAAAGGCTACTTTATGATCAAGATTCTCAAAATTAGCGCCCACAAGCAGCTGATTATAAGCATGAATGAATCAAATTTTGTTAATTAATAGGAATATAAATTTGATATTACGAAGGTAAAAAGACTGGAGAATACGTTAAAATGGAATTTATTTATTGAATTAAGAGAAAACATCTAAGAAACTGAGAGCCATGTTCTTCTCTTCTATTGCTCATGAGCTAAGAACACCACTCAATTCAATCATCCCTATAGCTTACAAATATATGCATCATATCACTTAAATAAGCTCACTCTTTAAAGTAGCTCTGCATTTAAGATCCAAAGGCTTAATTCTATCTAGAGATCATATTAACATATAAATCTACAGATATAGAGTTTACCCTTAAATTAATCTGCAATAATTAACTCGGCCTTTCACTTGGAGAATGTGATTGAGGATGCTTTGGACATGAGTAGAATAGAGAACAATAAATTCGATATCAATAAGACCTACTTTGATATAAGACAAGCTATTCATGAAGTTTGCAACATTATGGAGTTCCAGGCAAACCAAAAACAGATCTTATATTTTGGTACCAATTCATTTTAATTACTAAAATATGTTTGAAGCAGATCCTCTTAGTGATAGAAATAGCAGAGGAAGTCCCCACAATCATTCATACAGATAAGAAACGTTACAGATAGATCTTGTTTAACCTCATTCATTTTTATTACTTATTAAGGGAAAATAAGTGAAAAATTTAAATTATTTAGATTAATTAGCTTTCTCTATTTTAAATTTTTGTGATTGGGAATGCTCTAAAGTTTACATTTGAGGGTCACATAAAAGTCAAACTTTCTTTAAACACTATCAATCTCTATTTATTTATTTTGATTCTAGTTAAGGTGTAGATCTAGTGACACAAGTGACCGATACTGGCATCGGGATTAAAAACAAAGACCTCCAAAAGCTGTTTAAATTTTTTGGGAAAATCGAGTCTTCTAAGAGCCTAAACTAAGGAGGGATGGGGCTTGGCCTGACTATATAATCTGTTCAGCCCTATTTTTACCACTAGTTAGGAAGCCAGCTTTTACAGTAAGTAGCCACTGATTTTGCTCCTTTTACTTAACTTAAGAGAAGTGGCTTCAAAAACTATCTATAACTGACATGTTGATCAAGAACGTTCCGTACAATTATGGGATTTAATAAATAAATTACTTCCAAATTTTTCTAAAAAATATTCGTGCCATAAGGAGGGCTTACAGTAATAAGTTTTAACACAGATTAAAAGGGTTCGTCCTCGTTCCTCCAAGCAAACAGAAGCAAACTCAAAAGTTTTCGAAAAATCGTTGGCTGAACGTATAATATCCAAAATGATACTCTCCCAAATAAATTAAGTGAAAAAATTTCTCTTGCTTATGAATGAAATGGGAGGAAACATTTAGTGTTCATCAAGTGAAGGCAAAGGATCCACATTTTGTTTCTCTCTGCCAGTCATAGACGAATCTTCTCAACTCCAAAGCAAACTACAAAGCTCCAGACAAGGCTTGCTCAATTCTACACTTGCTCAGGAGGAGCAAAAATTACTCATTAGGCTTCCAGATTCACGAAAATTTCTTAAAAAGATTTACAGCCTTTCTTTATATTGCAAGTTATATTTATCCAGATTCCAGTGGCATATAATAAATTAAGGAGAGTTCCAAAAGATTAGCAAGCCCTCTTGAAATTCTTGAGTATGATAAGATTATTGTAATTTATGTGTAGATTATGCATAATATGTATGCTGAGGAAGGAGAATATGAATCTATCGTTCACAGACATCAGATTAGAAGACGACTTGAATGAAATTAATGGCTTTCCTACTCTCGAATACAAATTAAGAAAAACAACAATGCTGAACACAGATACTTACCATCATCACTCAGTTTGCCAACTGGAGAGGGGCTTAGAAGAGTACTTGTCCCATGGAGACTTCAGGGGACAAACGTATTCTCTACAAACAAATCGTGTCGACACGGCTTACCCACTATCCACGTTTGAATGCAGACAAGAGGTCGAACATTATTTTTCATCGATCATTTTAAAGTATTATAAACACCTAATTGCAGATCCTATTCTTGTGCTGCTAGTTGATGACTCACCATACAATTTAATAGTCATGGAAGAGCTACTTAAGCAAATTTCAAAGTCAATCATAAATTATTCAATATTTCTTCTCTATATTTATCATAACGAACTTAAAATTTATACTATTCATTGATAAACAATTTTTTTAAAAGAATCTTATTCTGATAGATAAAAAAATAAAATAAGAACTTCTCTATTTTTCTTACTTAAAATATATTCTTAAAAAGACACTAAAAGCAATTTTCTTTTCATTTATAAAAGTAATGATTGATGAAGTAAAATATTTTAAATAAGCTTTTATAAAGTTATAATTTTATTAATGAGATTTATTTAAAAATCAAAACTGTAACAGCTATGAATGGGATATAGGCTCTAAAAATTCTAAAAGAAGAAAAATACTGTCGGTAAAGTCATCTAGGAATGGAATCAGCTTTTGAGTATGTATTCTTGGATCTCCATATGCCAGTTCTTCTATTTAAAATTAAGTATAAAATTTATCAGATATTTCTTGATGGATATGAGGTAAACCTTTTTTTATTCTAATTTATGTACAGACTATGAGCCAGATGAGGCAGCTAGAGAAGGAGAAGATTTTAAATTTGGTGAATACTAAAGTCATCGGCTTTTCAGCTATCTTTTAATTAAAACAGTTCAATTAAAATGTTTCTTATCACTTATCAATAGTTCCTTGAAAATTCTTCTCATGATAAATTATTCATTTATCACATTCTGAATTTTTTAATGATAGCTTTGATGAATTCAGTAAATTTTGTATCTCTTTTATAATTCTAAATATAGTTGAGAAGCCGATTGAATTCAATAAACTGAAGGAATTAATTTGTCCTGAGTCATCCTGAGAGATTCTCAGATAAATAGATTTTGCTTATTCTACCCATTTTTATTTAAAATTAGCTTCGACAGTTATATTCACGAGATGGTATTTAATTAAATGTGCTAAATGAAATACACATCATAGCATAGCCTTACTAATGCTTTCGCAGAGCATTTATTCATCTTAAAAATAGCTTAATTTTTTAAAGTGAATCAATCTTGCCCTATGTCTTGCTCTCTGATTACAACATTACAGCTACTGCAGTTGCTGCTTACAGATATTATAGGTATCTTTTGCTGTCCTTGATTTTCCTTCAAATCTTCTGTCTTTGACTCACTCTGTTAATCCTCAGCAGATTTCTCATTTACTATTCTCTACCTCTCTATCATTGTATTTGTCTTATCCAGTGTATTTTCTTAAGTAGGTTTGACCTGCTTTTTGTGTTTGCTTTTGCATTTGGTGAGAGTGTTTATTATCTCTTGAATGAGGATGTGATGACTCTGATATGTGAAATCTACATGGCTGAATCCCTCAAAGAGTTTCATGTGTGCAAGATCCTTTCTGTGGCTTCTCAAAATTATATCATAATACTCCTCTATAGATATCTAAAGTTTAATGAAATGTGATAATGAGGGACAATATCATCTGCTCTCACCAGTCTATCATTCATCGAAATGAAAAAGTAGATAGGGATGTCTATCAAATGATAGTGATCCAGGTAATTGAAAGGCCTCTTAGTCCCATAAGCTTATATATTTTTCTTCTCTCCATAGTCAAAAGCCTAAAACTTATCTTGCTTCCAGCAATCGTAAAAGTGGATGCCCAGGTCAGAAGAAAAGCCAAAGTTCAAAAAGGACTTGACGAGATGAGCACTCTTGAAGAGAGGTGATTCACCAAATTTATAGCCACCAAGGGTGTGAGTCAAAAAATATTAGAGCAAGTGACTTGCAGCTGGCAAGGAACCTACGTCTTACTGAAGCTTTTGCATTAGTGAAATTATGCTACCTGGAATAGCAATATGATAATCTATGAAGAGTAGAATTTAAATTATGTTTCGAATGATTGAAAATCTTGGAGATAAAATGAGAAAAAACCCACCCAGCACTACCGACTTCTAAAGGAGCATGAGTAAATATACCTGCTGGAGAAAGTAGGATGGAGTTTGTCAAGTGGTGAGGCTATCTCTTCACTTTTTAAGAGACTATATACATCAATAAAACCTTATTCATATAATTAACATAATTTTGCAATAAAGTCATGCCTCCCAAAGAGTGCCCAATATAAGTTATGGTTAACTTCCTGTCGATCATTTCTCTTACTTTATCAAAAGAGAGACTTTTATCAGAATTTTCACTTTAATAGTAAAGCTTCGATAGCTCAGCTATTTTCGTTTCTCGGATCTAATAAATGAATGCTTTGATGTCATACTCAGCTAGTTCATTCAAGCTATAATTCCAATAGTCTTTCTAATCCTTTTAGTTTGCCATTCTTCGAGGATACACACCTCTGAAGTTTCCTAGATAAACATCGAATCCCGCCTCTAAAGCTTAATATGCTATACTATCGGAAGGGCCATGAACAACCCAAGTCATACTATTGTCTAAGACTCCATGTTGAAAATATACTGCATTGTAAGATTTTTCATTGCAGATCCTGTTCATGGTCAGAAGGTACCCATCATCAGTCTACAAGGAATTAAATCACAGAGATTATTACCTCTACTTCAAATTCTTGAAATCGGTATCCATTTTTGGTTACCAGCTGCTTAACAGTTTGCTTCTCCACATTTTTATGAATCATCTTGAAAGAACTCAAGTAGTATTTGTAAATGTGCTCTTTCATGAATTTTGCTGCTTCACATTAAAATAGTTTAATACTTACATTATTGATATATGCTTCCACTCTCACATATTTAGGAATCAAAGGGAGACTCATGAATGTCTTTTGCAAACTGAATGAAAAGATAGCTATGCAAGTATTTTTAACAATTCGACCTATCTTTTTTAAGAATCTACGGTCAGGTTCGGCCTTTCTTAGGTCTCCTAATGATTAAGTAGTTTGAAATAGCCTGACACCTTTCTTGACTAGGACTTTCATCGTCAGAAAGAATTGATCTAGGGATAGCTATATGATAAGTTGAGAATCCTCAAGGAATCCAGTAGTAACTAGATCAGGAGTTATTATCACCTCAGATAGAATGAGCTTCTAGAAACTGGCATTCCTTTACCCTCCTTAATGAGTATGGTACTAATTCTTTTGTCCTTAGTTGTTTTTAAGATCCTCTAAAGGATGCTTTGTAAGACTTTATATAAGCATTTGATTGAATAAATTTAATTTCAGTATCTAGAAAATAAAACTATAATGATTGACTGTCTCATACATGCCACCAACACCCATGCCCATAAATTTCTCAACCATGTTTGTGTAAACATAGTTCGCAGGATTTTCTTACTTTGAGATAATTTTATACGCTGTAGGAACCCATAATGATACTGCTGCAACCGAAGACTCAAAAGTTTTCTTGACCACATTCTTTTAAATTAATTGTAATTTATAGAATTAAGACATCTAGAATTATTTGAGAGGTGGTTTTCCTCTTATTTTTGGTTTAGGAATCAAAATAAGTCTGCACATATTTTGCAATCTCCCTGTTAATTTGACTTTCATTGACCTAGGAGAAAGAGCTTAGACGATGCAATCTGCTCTTAACATTTTTATCCTTACTCGAATAGCTCCCTTCCTTTAATTAATGCAATTAATGTTTTAAAATGCTTTAAGTTCTCAAAAGAATGAAAATCATTCTTGCAGCACTTGCCATTCAGATGGCTGTAGTCCCTATGATAAATTGTTGAAGGCATTTGACTTGAGTCGCAGTTTAAATTGCCTCTCATTTTAAATTCGAAGAAATAAAAGTTGGCATTTCATTTTGTCGAAATAATGCTCTTGAAGAATAGACTTGTTCAAATATATCTGAAGAAACTTATCGCTTGCTTTCGAATGTCTACCAATTTCCAAATCATCATGACACTTCAACTGAATATAAACTTCAAATTACGTTTGCACTAATGAAAATTAAAGTGAATTGCTAGCTTATGTTAATCAGTCTGAATTCTTTCCTTTCTCTTGTAGTAATAGCTTCTTATCTATAAAAGGAGGTTAATGAAGATATTGTGTCCTAATTTGTTACCTCTTCACTTTGATAAATGTGCAGAATAGCCGCGCAAACCCCATCGATGGATTATTGAATTATATACGAGAGGAAATAAATGATTCCTCAATGTTTATTGAGTGAAGTGGAACATTTCTCTGACAAAGGATTTGAAAACTTCATTAAAAGAGTCAAACACTAAGTCAACCCCTCTTAGTTGCCTTTGTAGTTCCTACTAACTTCCTTACTGTTGCTCATCTTCTTCATTAATTATCTCGTGTTTCTAATTTTAAAATTCACATAACTAGGCAATTCGAATAGAAATAATTAAATGGCGTACTTAAATTAATGAAGATACTTCTATACATGATAGACTACGATTATATTTGAAATCAAATTCCTTACCTTTGTCTGAAATCCAAGCTCTAAATTATATTTATTTTAATTTACTCATCGTTATGGCCTGATTCAAATTGTTTCATCTTTAAGTTTTTAGAAAAATAATCTATGGTGAACAAAATCAATTATAATCACAAGTTTTAGCAATGCAAGAAGAAACTATTACAAAATATTTAATTATTTCAGCCAAGTTCTCATTTTAAATCATATGATGTAAGCTTTTTTTGTTAAAGCGTGTCTTAAATTAAGATTTAAACTCTATATTTATAAATAATAATATTTTTAAACGTGATGCAAATGTAATAATATTCTCTATTAAGTAAGATATCTTCTTTTAATTTTTAAGATCACAGAAATATTTATCTAATGAGAAAAATTTGCTTTACTAATTTGATTATGTCTTAATTTCGGTCTATTTAAAATATCTTGAATCGAAAAATAATTTTTTTGTTATTTATTAACTTTAATTTATTTAAAATTGATTTAGCATAAGTTTAAATTCAAACAGGAACTAAAAAGAAATAACTAAATTGCTTCTTATAATAAAAATAAGAAAAATAAGATTAAAAGCATTATTTTGCCTTGGAATTTAAATTATAACGCAGAAGATTTGAAATTAGTTGAGAGATAAACATAAACTCAATTTTATAAACTTAAATTTTTCCCACTGGTTTTGGTATAGTACGTGATCATCTAAATCGAACTACTATACTGGGACAGTCCATTTATTTTGATTGGTTAAATTTAGATTTTCATACTACACTAAAAATTCAATTGTTTTCGGATACTTTAACAATTTTTATATTACTTTCTCTAATAAAAGTAGCATCATACTGACATTAGGAGCTTAGACTTTGATATTGTTGATGGTCAGATTTTTGTTTTAAAGATGAGTTGCAATAGACAATGATTATCATTAAAGATTGAATTTTAAATTTGATATTCCATATTATTTGGATGATAAAAGCTATTATTAGAATTTAAGATTTTAATTAGGAATTAAGGAAGAACCCAGTAAGGGTAAACATAAAGAATTGGTATCTAAAATATCAACTTTTGAGTAGTACTTGCGTTAGTCATTAACGCCATGATTTAAAGTGACACACCACCTCAATCAAGATCAAGGAATCGACTCTATTAAAAGCCTGTCTGATTTCTTGACAATGATAACTTAACTCGATGTCCAACAAAATCCACAATTATATGTCTAATCTTAGAGGCGGAAAAAATGATCTAGGCTTTTTGTTATGTCAAAGACACTTCAAGATTTATGTGATATAATTTAATTAGAGTGACTTAGCATCAAGAAAAAAATAAGAAAGAGATTCAAAATCTGAATAAAATATGAAATTCTTACTTCTCTCACATTGAGTTGTTATCTTGATAATTTTTAAAGCAATCTTTTTTTACATTTAAAATTTATAATTTAAATCATAACTAAATTTTTTATTATAGCTATAATTAGCGCAATTTTATTATTTAATTGAGGGCTATAAGAAATAATTGAATAAAGGAATCTCTAGTCTATAAATAATCTAACATAATAAATAAATATATTTAATTAATTTTGGACAAGTTTTAGTATAAAAACTACTTATTAAATAATAAAATTATGTTGCCATAGAATATTCTACAATTAAAGTTCTATGAATATCTGATTGATTATTCATGTCTTATTAAATTGCTGGACTTAAGTAGTCACCACTTTAATCTATAATATTAAATTACAATAAATGAATTTTGATACAAAACTGAACATTAATAATTTTAAATATGCATCATTAGTTTTTTATTGATAATTTTTATATATTTTAAGTCAAGTTTATTATAAAGTAAAGTAAAGTTTAAGTATAATTGTAATTAAATAATAATCATATAAACCGACTTAATAATTAAAAACGTACTATTATTTTTTAAAGTTTATTTAATCTTATATTTTGTTTGAAAAAGAAAACTTCATTTACGTTTTCAAAAATAAACCAAAAAATATATATAAAATGTAATGATATAATTCTTTTGAAAGGATTTTAATAAACTTTTTAATACTTTATATTTTATTTATACCTCAAATGTTTTAATATTTGAAGCGCATGATACTTTATAAGGCGCAATCGCCATTTAAAGACAAAAGGGAGAGAAGTTGATAAATATGGGCATGAAGAATATAGTGTTAGGCATGGGATCCTTGGGGATCTATGGGTACTTATTTCGCGAGACTGGAGAATCCTTCAACTTTAATTATATTTATATGTAATTAATTTGTTTTTTAAGGTGGTGACTCCATTTATAATGTGCTTTGCAGCGCTATTATCTCTGATTGCAATTAAATTGTTTCCATCCACTAGTTAGATAGTGCCTTTCATATTGATCTTCATTGGTTAAGTGAATGCTACGGAACGAATCATTGCAGAGTTCCCAGATAATTTCAGACTAACTGAACCGTAAGTCTCAGCTATCATTACAATTGAATTAAAGGGCTAGTTAGGATATTAGAAAAAATAGAATTAAATTTGCAAAATCTTTTTTAAGTACAAGTTTATGAAATTGTTGTTGTAAAGATGAGAACCCCCCCCCCAAGAGTAAATTTTAAAAATAAATTTAATAATTCCCTCACTTCAAAAGGCTACTCTTGGGGGGGTCTCATCTTTACAACAACAATTTCATAACCTTGTACTTAAAAAAGATTTTGCAAATTTAATTCTATTATAGAAAATGAAAAAAGAATAAATTTATAAAATATAAGTTACAGTTAAAATGTGATATATTGGATTGAATTTAAAATCATTAGATGAAACATTATATAATAAGCAATTATTATATTAGAAATTCTTTTAAGGATATTTTAAAAAGAGCTGCCTCAGGATTAAGTTTGTGGACTTGGTTGATTACTTTCCTCAGAGTAAAAGTATATTTCCTCTCATTGTCTCTTCCTATCATAATGGAAAAACTACAAAATTAAACTGAATTTCATTAATTTATTAACAAGAGCCATATTGCACCTTAACTTATTTAAAGTACTTCATTTATTAAGATTTAATTTAAATTGCGATATTCATTTGATTTTCTGCTATTTCCTGTTAACTCTTCCTGAATTATAAGCCCTCTTCTTGATCATTAGTCTATTATATTTCTCAGTATTTTAATCATATTTTTTAGTCTATTTGTTTGCAATGCTTGCTAAGAGTTTTTCAACAACTCTCTTCATACAAATTTTTTTAGTATTATAATTCTAATGCATTATAATTTTACAAATCGAATTTTCAAGCTTATTCATTCAAGTCTGATTATAAATAAATTAACTACTATTTTTATTAAAAATAAAATTACTTCTCGTAAAAACCTTATAAAGCCTTAAACCTTCTATATTCAAGTAAATGCTACTTATTGAATCTATAATTAAATGATGTGGGGGTACTACATTATTAGAAACTATTATCACTACAGTAGGTTGTCTCTATTATTGTTTTTTCTTAGCATTTATAAAAGGACTTGGCGATTAGAAGTCGCATTTTATGTAAATAATTTTTGATTTAGACTACTACAATCCTGATTTTATCGCTTGCACTTTAGTTCTTATCTTCTTGACAGATCTTGGAGCAAGGTAGCAAGAAGAAGGACTTAAATTTATATAAAAAAAATGTATTACTATTTTAATAAATGCATATAGCAGCTAAGTGAAGCTAGAGAAAACTAGGTGAGTATAAATTAGGAGTGATTCATTAATTACTTTTAGATTAAAGATAGTTTTGAGAGCACCTTGCAAGTAATACCTTAAGGAATTTTTTTTATTAATTTTATTGTAATTCTGGTCATAGATAAAATATCAAACAAAATTCGGTATGCTAATCATGAAGCACAAATAATCCTGAATGCTGGTTAAACCAACGAAATTCATGCCAAACTTGATCATTTTACGTCCAAAGAAATTTAAAAATATAGTATTCCAATTTTACACTATTGATTATTTTGGACATACCTGATTAGGGCACTGCAAATATAAACAAGAATAAAATAAGTCACTTGACGGACTCAGTTAACTAAAGTTAAGGATTATCAAATTAAGAAGAAGGCAAGAAAGTTTCATTATCCAAATTTCTTAATCAGAAAGAGAGATTTAAAGGGAAAGAAGTTGATGACAAGCTATTTAAGCTAAGGAGAGATCTATCAATTCTAGATCCTCAATATATTCTAATTAGATCGACTCCAATTTAAAAAGGAACTCAATTATTAGTTCTCATTATACTTTTGGAGAAAAGTTTTTAAGAATTTTACTTTGCTTATATTTTTTATAATAACGACATATCCAAATATAAGCAGCTTGAGAAAAATTCAAAAAGAATTAGATCCATGTTCTTTTCTTCAATAGCTCATGAGTTGAGGACACCTTTAAACTCAATTATCCCAATCAGTAAGGAATTACAAAAAAGACAGAGTAGCGACGATGAAACATCTAAGCTCTATTTAGAAGTCATAATAAATTCTTCTCATCATCTCGAGAATGTCATTGAGGATGCACTTTATTTTAGTTGAATATAAATAAATTATTAAGGAAAATGAATTGTAAAATATACAATAGACAAATAATTTTTTAAAAAATAGAAATATTTAACTTGACATGAACCGGTATGAGAATAATAAATTTGATATAAACCTATCTATGTTCAACATTAGAGAGACAGTAGATGAAGTGGCAAACATTATGAGACTTCAAATTCAACAGAAAGGGCTTACTTTAATCATTAAGGTAGATAAATTAAACGCTATGTTCTTTCATTTAAGAATTATAATTTAAGATGAGTCCGTTCCAGCTATGATCCAATCTGACAAGAAAAGATATAAACAGATACTTTTTAACTTAGTAGGTAACGCTATAAAATTTACTTTCCAAGGTACTATTCAAGTTAAGCTCAAATTCATCAATCAAACTCTCAAAATTTATTTTTCTCTCAAGACATCTGTAAAGGATTCTGGAATAGGCATGAATGAATAAGACTTAACTAAACTTTTTCAATTTTTTGGTAAAATCTAAGCTCATAAAGATATCAATAAGTATTAATATCACTTTGTAATTTAATAAGGGAGGTATGGGTTTAGGACTAAAAATTTCTAAAATGATTCTTGTTCAACTGGGAGGAGAGATTTAGGTAAAGTCTAAAATATATGAAGGCTCTAAGTTCAATTTCAGTATTCCAATACCAAACTTTAACAATGATGATGAACAAAAGAAGGAAAAGGGAAACTTCAACTAGCGAAGTAATAATTACAATACCCTAAAATATGGTAAAAAATTAAAAATAATTTGTTATTTTTTTTTTTTAATTCCCCTTAATAATAATGCTAAATTCTAACTTTGGGCAGGTAATATAAATTATACCTTTAATTTTTATTCTACACAGATTGCTAATTATAGCACCTTATTACGAAATATCTCAAGTATCTGATACCTTTTATAATTTGGAATGTCTTCTGGTTTAATATCACATTCAAATATGATTGAAACTCTAGGAAAAAGTATCACACTACATTGCTGAGATTATTAAGAATGCCTGGGAACAAGAAACTAGTAGCTAATTATCATAGACACAGAACAGTGGTAAAAGAAAATCTATTTAAAAATTGCCAGAATGATAGGAGAACTTTGGGGAATAACGATATATTTAAGATGAGACGAAATCCCACTTCTTTGTAAGTTTTAAGTTTAACTGTGTAGAGAAACCCGGCACTGGGATTACTTAATGAAGGAGAGACCAAAGGTATTTTAAAGGCACGGAATCAAAAACAAGCACGAGGGTGCGAGGTTATCATAAAACAACTTTAAAAAAGGGACGAAGATCACATAATGCGGGAGAGTTTCCCAAATAGGGGCTAGGTCCATCTGGGGCCCCCCAAAAAAAAGGAAACCTTTAAGAATCCCTTTTTCCCCAAAAACAAAAATGACTTAAGTTTATTAAGTTAAGCTTAATACTTTTCCTAAATATTCACTTTACCTTATCTTGCACAAATTTTTTCTTTCTTCTTCCCTCTCTTTACAAAACTCACTATTAAATCCTCTGATCGATAGCTTAATCATGCATCAAGTGTAGGCAGCAGTTCTTATAGTTCCTTAACTAATTTCCCGAAAAACCAAACCCCTTGAACTCTGGGAGTATGGGGAAAATTAAAAACGGAGTGATGTTCAACCACGTAGCCTTCTTCGCTTTCCCTTTGCTTGTGACGCTGAGGTTATCAACGGAAAGAACGATCTTTACCTCTGTGTCTTTTCCCTTTACTTCTTAAGGGAAGCAACCCCACTGCTCTCGCTTTATAGACGAGGGAAAAGACATAAGTTCTTTTAAACCTGAGTCTTCGCTGATTCCAAAAATAAGGGACTTGTAGTTTATATTTACTTTCTACTCTAAACTCTATGTTTTTTGTCTTCTTTTTACCAACTCTTCTTTATGAAGTGTTGTGTGTGAAAAACAGCTTGTCACACTAACAAAATTTTCCCCTATCCCCCACACCTGAGCAGCTACGAAAAATATTTCAGATTATTATAAAAAAGGCTTTTGTGAATTTTTAACGCGCTTCATCGATTCACAGTTTTGTACTTATCCCCTTTTTAACGATAGATTTTTTCTACATTACGGAGAGATCTTGAGATAAAGGGAAAAATTTTTATGGAAGATCTTCGCGCGCTACTCCAAAATGAAGTGCGCTTAGTGGCCCAAGAGTTTTTTTAGGGTAATCAAATAATTGATGTGCACATCTTGAAACTTAGAAGTGCGATGAGGAACAGCTGCAAATCCTTTAAATTTTTTCATTGCAAAAGAACTTTCAAATGCAGAGTATAGTACGCGCTGGGCCCCTCAACATTTTTTGCGATTGGATTGTTTTGAAGAACTGGTATTTTCTACTGATAAGGGGTGACTACATCCTACCTTAAGTCAAAAAAGGAAAAGGTAGGAAAAAGGAAAACATTTTTAATTTTTTAGTAATTTCGCGTTTGACTCGCTGATTTTTAAATTAATAAAAAATTAATTTTCACAACTTATTTTTACTTTCTTTATCATTTTTTTTTTATGGTTTAAATTTATCCTATCTTTTATTTAGGGTTTGGATTTAAAAAATTAATTTTAAAATATTTTAAAAATTGAACCCTCCCCAATTTAATAACTAAGAAGATCAATCTACCTCAATTGAAATGCCAATAATATAAATCACTTAGACTATGAAAGAAAAGAATGAGAACTCTTAAAATCCAAGTTTTATAATTCAAACGTTTACCTAAACTGCTAATTCTTTTTAGGAACCTTAGAATTTAATTTAGAATCCTGATTTGTCATATCAGAAATTTGGAGGCATTCATCCATAAAGTGCTAAAAATTCTTCACAAAATCTGTACTTGAGCTATTAAAATACAATAGTTGGAGAATAAAAGGCATATTAAATTGAGAAATAGAATTTTTAAAGCATAATTAGATACTAAGATTGTTTAAAACCATTTTAATAAATGCGACTGGAATAATATTAGTCCATGAATAGAGATAATAATAAAAGTAGATCAAATTTTTAAGTTTTCCCAAATCTGCCTTAAAGTTAAATAAAAGACGGCTTCAAAATACTTTTAGTTGATGATTCACCTTACAACTTACTTGTAATGAAAGAGCTTTTGAAACATAACCATGACTTTGTAGAGATTTAAACTTCTCTTAATGGTTAATAAGTCAATTAATTATTTTTAAAAGAATATTGATAAGCCTTAGATCTGATATGTTAATAGAAGAACCTATCAGCGAATACTTTAAATTAAGTCCCTGTATCTCTATTTGATTTTATTCTTCTAGATTTACATATGCCTGTCATATAGGAATTATTTATCATCCATTATGAAAAAGGATAATATACTTAAATTCTTAAAATTTTTCTATGAGTTTTTATTATGCGAATTTATAGATTAAGGTACAAAATTGAGAAAGGGATTTGGGATATTGAGCATTTTATTCTTTAAATCAGCTTTGTCTTAAGATTTTCTAATGTTTTAAAGCTGACTTTACGAGATAGAGAGGGAGATGGCCTTTGTGGATCATTCACACATAGAAATTAAAAAAATTATGTTCTTCTAGTGTTTTTCTCCTTCTCATCTTCAGATCATATTTTTAAAATATGGTGATATGAAAGACCGCTGAGAGCTTGGGAACCTTAGACATTTTTAATTCTCCTCTCAACTTGATTGACCTTTCTTTTTTTATAGAATATGGATTTGGCTTTGGGATCCGATTTTTGAGTCTGCCTGTGAGATTCATGTCTAGCTCTTTCC
>JAJKFJ010021134.1:0-16996 GCA_027382625.1 Tetmemena sp. SeJ-2015
ATGAGAGGCAGAAGCTCCCGAACTAGAGGAATACTGTAGTCAGTCTATCTAGAGTGAGTAACTAATCCAAGAGCTAGATCATTCAAGGCATGAAGTAACTTTCAATGCAGCAATTATTTGATGTTGAGAAACTACTCGAACTATTTACAAACGAAGGAATACTAAACTTCTCATAGAGACTCTTCAACAAACTGCTGAAAATAAAGTACAATCTTTAAGCAAAACTTTAGGTGAAAAAGATTTCAACGACACTTTCTTTTTCCTTCCCTTCTTTTAATAGAGTTGAGTGTTCTTAAATTAATTCGTTCTCAAAGAAAATGAATTAAATTTTTATTTCCCTAAATTTTTTACTAAATCACAGAGACTTTTTTATCAATTTTTCGACATCAGAAATAAGGGACAAAAGGTCTCTCAGAACAGAAAAAATCACAAATAATCACAAAATTTGATAAAAAAATCACAAAGCCCTAAAAAAAATCACAAGCTCAAATTTCAAAATTTTCACTTGAATAAAAGAAAGTCTCTGAACCCTCTATGGGATATTAGTAAGTCAAAGCTATTTACTATATGAATTCAGCTTTGTTAAATTAAAATCTTCATTCCACAAATAGACTTCTGAAAATTATTATGAAATCCTAGAAAAGGATATGGGATGAGGTAGAGCACTTTCATGAGGACAAATTTAATAAGAGTATTATGAAAAGTGGTTCCTCAAAAAGCTCTCTCGTCGCTTCAAGTCCAAGTAAGACCTCTTCATATAATCCACTGAAATAAATAATCAAACAAATAACTTTTCAGACTTTCAACTCTAGAAAAAATATTTGTGATTTTCTTCATCTTCTTTTCAGAGTAAAAACGGTTTAGTACTCTAGCTCATGAAGCAATCAACTTAGGTGCTCAAGGCCAGACGACAGAAGCGAAGTCCCAGCTCTAGGTGGTGCATAACTGAATTGATTCAATAAAGTAGGAGTTCCTGAGTACGCATAATTCTTACTAATCACACGATCTAATTATTGACACCTCTGTTCATAATCCAATGAAAAAAATAAAGAGACTTGCATTAAATCACTTCCTAGTTATAGATCTAACGTTTGATTTAAATTTACTTCGAAGTTAATTCAAGCTTAATAGATTAATTCAAACATTATCACTTAATTGTTTAGTCACTAATAAAAACAAATTATTTTGATTTGAGCTTCCTAAAATTTATTTTCCGTTCAAGTTTGAGATCATCATCTTCATGCTCTCGTATTTATTATAAGTAATTGTGAAGGAGGTTTTAATATATCTATGCTTATTTTTCAAAATGCAGCTTTGGTAATTCGGAGAATTGAGATATAGTATTTGGAAAAGGTAATTTATAAAGCTTAACTGAAATTTTAATAAAAGCAAATGTTTATGAAAAACCAAAGGGAAAGCAACTAATAGTTGAAATTTATGAAAGTAATGAAGAAATATTTTGAATTGAAATAAGAAATAAATGAAATTACTAAGCAATATATTAAGTTTAGATTACAAAATTTTGGGCGGATTTTCCGCCCGGGCGGATAATCCGCCCTTTTTAACTTTAGTTTATATCGAGATTTTTAATCAACTTTAATCAATTTTATAAAATGAAATTTCTTTTTTTATTTCAGCAATATTATCCCAATAACAATTAAAAGTATCAATTAAAGTATTTAAGGGAAAAAAAATCCGCCCGGGGGAAAAACCCCAATTTTTTTTAAAAATTAAATTAAAAAATTTAAGCCCAAAAAAAAGACGGCAAATAATAAATTATTGTATGATAAAATATTGTGAACGATACATTTATTGAAAGTTAAAAAATTTCATATTGTAACTAAACTTTTTAATATGGATCTAACTAATGAGTTATTTGGATTAAGACTCTAAAGAATGTATATATTGTGTGTTTCATTAAGCCTATGAATTAACAATTGAGAGAAATAAATTTCCTAATGAATTACTTTCAATTGAAGAGAAAAAATTTTTTCTCCCTTTTTTATAGATGCCGTCTATAAAAAAGAAATTTTAATTTTAGAATATATTTATATGTTATTGGAATAAAACTTACTTGAAATTCAATTATTACTTGTTCAATATAGAAAATGTTGTCTGTACATCAATGTCTCTTGAATGCGAATTTTTTCTCAAACTAACTAATTAAATAATTAAAGACATTATAATAAATCGACTTTGGATTGATTAAACTTTTCATTACTCTCTTATTTCTTACAAATTTTACTAATTGATTAAAATAGGAGCTTTAGAGATCAGGGCTACAGTTATATTTTTTTAAAATTCAAAAGCGAAAAAAAAATTTTAAAGATTTGAATTTAAAAATTTTCCCCTAACTAAATTTTTATTAATTTATCTAACAAAAAAAATGCTATTTTTTCAATCAAACAAATTTTAAAACTTTCCTTTTAAATTTTTTAAAAATTTTTTTAAATTTAAATTTTAAAACTATAAAAAATTACCCTTTTTTTATTTTTTTAAATTCGCCAAAATAAAAAATTTTAAATATTTAAATTTTCCCCAAAAAAAATTTAAAAAAAATTTTTTCGATTCATTCTCATTTATTTGAGATTTTAACTTTTTTATATTTTATTTTATTTTTTGTTTTTTTTTTTTCCAAAAAAAATTAGCATTTCTAATTTACTCTTTTTTAATTTTTAATTTAAATCAGAAAATTAATGAAAAATTAAACTAATTTCTGTGTATTTATTTAGTAATTTAAATAAAATTATTTATTTAAAATTTAAAAAAATAAAATTTTTTCAAAATCTTAAAAAAAAACCTTTTTTATATTATATTATAATATGGGATGAATTGGATTGGATTATTAGGAAATTAAAAAATATTTAATTTCCCTTTATTACAATCAGGCTTAACAAAAACATAATTATCAAATTTAGATAATTTTTTTTTCTTTTTTAAAGAAATGAAAAAAATAAAAAAGAATGGAAAAAAAGAAGAAAGGGGAAATCGGGGAACTTAATTTTTTTAAATCAATAAAGAAATTGATTTTGAGTAAAAACCCTTATTTATTTGAAAAAAATTTTTGGGTGATTTTTTTGAATTTTAGTTTAAAATTTTAAAAAGTAAAAAAAAAATTTTTTGGGGGTACTTTTGCAATGTTAGTAGACACATTGAAACACAAGAGTTCTGTTAAACCATTTTAAATAATGATCGGAGATACCAATTATAAAATAAATGCGTAAATGCCAGAGAATATTTCAGCACTAATTAAAGGGTAAGTATAAAGAGGTCGTAAAATTTCAATTTGATAACTTTTAATGCCTGAACTTCAAATGAAATTACCTAAAATGCTAAATAATAAAATAAAGAACTTGGCAAAAAATTTAAGGGAATATATCAGAAATTTGTCATCAGCTGGTTTAAAAAATCATTACAAAGAAGTTTTCATTTTAAAATGTATTTGTATTATTAATTCTTGATCTTCTAATTCTATTAATCCCATATTAGTATGATTACAGATAAATTATTAAATTTTTTAAAAAAAAGAAATATTTTTAATTTTTAAAAATTATGGACCCCCCCCCAAAAAAAAATAAATTTGAAGAATAAAATTTTTTTTTAAATTTTATTATCCTTAAATTAATGAGCTTACAATTTATAATTTTATAATCCTTTGATGCGAGGAATTGATATAAAACGACAAATAAAAAGATTGTGATAAATAATCATATTTAACTTTTTCTTATCATAAAAATTAATTTATCTGCTTTTTAAAAGAGAGTAAAAAAGTATTTAAATTAATGAGAAAATTTATGAGGTCTTTTTCTTTATGTACTCTTAATTCTAAATTAGCCAATTTAATATTTCATTTGTCCTTTTACTACTACCTCTACTTTTTATTCTTTTATTGGCCCTAATAGCTATCATTATTTTTCCTTATAATTATTATTTAATTATTGTGTTTTTACAAGTTCTCAAATATATTTTAGTCTGAACATTTTCTTCACGTTCCTAATCAAATCATCAAAATTATGAATATTTATTTTCATAATTTATTAATAGAATCGTGCTGCTGTGCCTTTATAAGCATATCTTAAATGAAATATTAATTTTGGACGCTTTTTATTATGAGTTGATCTAGATTAACCTTATACAAATGATAAAATAAAATTTAGCTTGTGATATTTTGGCCAGATAAAACCTTTTTCTAACTTACAAGGTGCACGAATTTTAAAAAATAATTTTTAATAAATTAAACATCTATAAATTAAAAGACTTTGGAGTATTTTGTGTGGAAAACTTGAATAATGAGATATGTTTTTAATTTGAAACAAACAGATTAAATTTTAATTGAATTCTTTCTAAACTATTATATTTAGATAATCTATTTATCGAAGATTTAGATGAATTTTAATTAAAAAATAAATGTATAATTTTAAAGATCTATGAGTATAGAGAAATGAAATATTAAGAAGCTCTAAACAAAATCGAATCCTTATTTATTTAATTTTTAGGGGAGGACGGAAGTGCACACCCCCCACTTTTTATGATCAAAATTTATGAAAAATCATCCATTTAGGCAAAAATCGTCTAAAAATGCCAAAAAATTAAGAATTTTTAGCTTTCAAAATTTCCATAAGGGTCAAAATTTATGATTTCAAATTTTATGAAATGAACCTTAAAATTATTTACGAGCTCTATTTGACTCATGAATATAAAGTCTTATGAAGATAATAGAGCTGCATATTAATTATGATTCGCCCTTCAGTTTTTAATATGCATAAAATCACTACTGCAAACTTATAGCTCAAGATAGAAGTTAATTGCGGAAGTAGAATAACTTAATACAAGTTCTTTTTTATTTCACTGACTCGTTTTATGAGGGGGGGGAGTAGTAGTAGTAGTAGTAGTAAGCAACTTTGCCAGAAGACGAGTCAGTGAATTCTTAATAAAGTCCTAATCATCTTCCAACTCTGATGACAATTAAAATTAATCGCCAATCACCTGCCACTCCAATGTCTTAAAATTAATCAACCACTTTTTAATTAAAGGTGGCTGCCACCTCGACTTAGAATAATTAAGATCTCTAATTATCAAAAAACATTCTTAAAACAAACATGGAGTTGACTTTCACTTCCTCCAAGAGTTCCTTGAGCTTTATTCATATATCTTATCACTTGCATTCATTTATCTCTGCTTTCTACAACCTACCTAATTAACGACAATCGTAACCTATTAATTGATAAACACTCACATTCTTTAGAGGATCTTACAATTATATGTACAATTGACTAAGAATAATCATAAAAATTCATGGTTTAAATAAGTTCTCAAATTATCCAGCTATCGGGGGACTTACTATAGAACAGATAACCTCTTTAAAATAAGCTTAATATAAAGTAATGAAATGATACTTAGTTGTTTTTGGGGAATAAAACATAATCTT
Source organism: Tetmemena sp. SeJ-2015 (assembly GCA_027382625.1). NCBI lineage: Eukaryota > Ciliophora > Spirotrichea > Sporadotrichida > Oxytrichidae > Tetmemena > Tetmemena sp. SeJ-2015. The sequence goes on from JAJKFJ010021134.1 coordinate 5,429, forward strand.
AACATCAATCATTCATCAATATTTAATTCAATAAATAAAGTTAATTGATCTTACCATAAAAAACTAAAATTTCGTAAATTGACCCTCAATGGAAATTTTAAAGCCAAATTACTTATTTTGCAATTTTTAGCTGATTTTGTCAACTATATGGACACTTTTATTGGGATTTTGTTCATATATGGGGGGTTGTGCACTTCCGTCCCCCCCCAATTTTTATTACTAAAGTAGATATATCTATTTTAATGAAATTTAATCTAATTTTTATATGAAAAAAAATATTTGAGAAAAGACGAATCATTCATTAACTATAATAAAATAGTAAAAGAACTAATTTCTTTTATCATATTTCTAGCTAACTTATATTTAGCATAACTCATTTGGATTAATATATTAAAATTGTATTTTTGTAGAAAGAACTTATGTGAATGTAGTATAAATAAATGTAGCTTTTTGTGATAATATTATGTTTTCAGCTTTGTTTTTTAAAATTCTAGTTTCCGTTGACCTTTCTACAGCTGGAGTCCATTTGTAGCATGTGGAGATAGTCACAGTTGAAAACCGAGTTTAAATCTAGGTGGAATTTATTTGAAAACCCGAAATTAATTAAAATTAAACCGTCTAATTATTGAGTTACGCATCAATTAAATCAAAAATTAACTTTCACCGATTGGTACATTGGTACAATTAGGGCGTAACCGGTTTTAAAAATCACACTCTAGTTGTGCTAATGTGCAAGTGTACTAAACAGCCGATCCTCTATCAGATGCTTACTCCGGCGTACCGATAAGTCTCTCACAGTCTCTCAGGTGTTTCCCCATTGGTCTAGGTGGCTAGGATAGGGCAAGCCGTCAAGTAGTAGGAGTCCGGGGTGTGCCCCTTGGTCAGTGCGGAGTACCCCCCAGGGGGGTCGGGTTCGAACCCCACCGGTGACCTCCCCATCCCGTATCTCACTGTTACTGTTGCTCAACTCATCCTTACCAAGTCCATTCTGTAAACACCGACTCCCACGCACACACCGCCTCCTGTCACCGGTGGGGTTCGAACCCGACCCCCCTGGGGGGTACTCCGCACTGACCAAGGGGCACACCCCGGACTCCTACTACTTGACGGCTTGCCCTATCCTAGCCACCTAGACCAATGGGGAAACACCTGAGAGACTGTGAGAGACTTATCGGTACGCCGGAGTAAGCATCTGATAGAGGATCGGCTGTTTAGTACACTTGCACATTAGCACAACTAGAGTGTGATTTTTAAAACCGGTTACGCCCTAATTGTACCAATGTACCAATCGGTGAAACTTAATTTTTGATTTAATTGATGCGTAATTCAATAATTAGACGGTTTAATTTTAATTAATTTCGGGTTTTCAAATAAATTCCCTCCTAAAATTTAAATCGGTTTTCAACTGTGACTACTCCACATGCTAAAAATGGCTCCAGCTGTAAAAGGTCAAGGAAACTAAAATTTTTAAAAAACAAAGAAAAAACATAATATAAAAAATAAAAAATCTTTATTTAAAGTTTTAAATTTTTTAAAAAAACAAAATATATTGTTGTATTATATTAAAAGATTATAACATTGAGAAAAGGGAAAATAAAATTAATTTATATTTTAAATTCAAATTGATTAATGAGTGGTAGTTTTAGTTTATCCAATTTTTAAAGATAAAAAGTTCCATTGACTAAGTATGAAATTTTAAGAATTTAAAGCATTGCAATTTGAGTAAAAACTTTATCCAGAGTTAAAAAAAACTAAAATAGCAAAAATGATTATGGTAATAAGAATGGACGCTATATATTTCATGCAGAGGGCGCTTTTAATATAAATTTAAAGAAAAAAAATTAGATAAGCTATAAAGAACTGCTTCTTAACTATATTAAGCATATTATTAAACATTTATAGAATGTAATTTTTATTAAAATTAATAACTTAAGTAGCATCTATTTTAGTATAAAAATGGCTTAAATGCGAAGGAAATATGAAACATTCTGATTTATATTTTTATCATAGAAAAAAATAGAAAATTTTTTCTGAATAAAACAAATGAAGTTGAGAAAGAGAGTTTCTCAAAATCTCTTTTAATCTTGATTTAAAAAATTTTTTTTAATAAATTAAATTGATTATTATATTAATTCTTTTTTTTAAGTGTATAAACTTTTTTATTATTCCACTCTATAGCTAAAGAATATTCTCAAACAACCAACTATTATTATCAAAGATTTATTTGTATCATTCTCCTAAAATAACTAACAATTCATATTTTAAATTTAATAATTTTAACATCTATTTGAATATCTTAATCAGTATTAAAAACTAATTAATTTTATGAATCTCTTTCAAGCACGAACAAAGCAATTCAAGCTTATTACATAGAGTTACTCTAGACAGAAAAACAAAAATGTTCGGATTTGCAATTTAATTCTTTTATGTAAATCATTTTATTCTTAATATAAATATGACTTATTTTAATTATACATTTACTTACAAGTTCCTTATTTGTTAATTAAATAAAAATTCGCAAATTTCACTTTATAAAAGTTTTAATTAAGATACAACTTAAATATAAATTTCCTCCTGAAATCAATACATTTCAAGCTTGAGAAGAGCTTTTCTTTTAAAGATATAATATTAGCTTTTATCTTTAAAGACTAAAGATAATGAAAATTTTAATTAATTTCAATCGTAAATCTACTTTATCGAGATGTATTTTGAAGGTATTACTCAGAATTTGATTAACCTATTAATTCTTATTATAAATTTATATCACTGAATGACTTAAGAAAAATTCCCCATCATATTTTAACAAAGGAAAAGCTTAAAAATTGCAGCTGTTCATTAAAATCGATTAAATAGATTAATTTTAATTTATTACAATTTTTTTTAAGTATTAAGTTACATGCCTTAGGAGATATAAGACCTATAGTCATCTTGGGTAGCCTAGTGTGTACCGATCCAGTTACTACTCGCCAGTCCTATTTATTAATGGAATATTGGATTACTAGTATTGAATTTTATATTAAAAATAAATTAAGTTTATGATATTTTTTTATATATCTATATATTCCGGACTGTAGTTAATTCCTTTATTTATTTAAGTTTTTGAGTTTGTGAGATTTTCCCCATTAATATAATTTAGATTCAGATCCTGTTAATCTATAAGACTTCCTCCATAATCTTCTCTCAATCTTCTTTTGCAATATCATACCTCCAATTTTCGTTCTTATTAATTTTTAAGTGAGAATTTTACTTTCATTAAATGCGCAAATATAGAGTGCTTATAGTGATTTACTCTGACTGGAAGTAAATTAGCTCTATGTCTTTGTTTTATAAAAGTATTAAAGAATAGGAAATAAAAACTATTAGGAAAACAATTTGAGTAAATATTATTATATCTTTTATTGTTTTAAAATAAAAATTCTGTGAAATCTAAAAAATAGATCATTATAAGTTTGCGTTATAAATTAGTTTTTTATATTTATATTACACCATTTTTATTAATATGCAAAATTAAGGTATAATATTTAATTTTATTAAATAAGCAAGCTGATCTTAATAGATTATCAGAGAAATATAAAGAAGATATGAAGAGTCAAGATTATCGGATAGATACGATTTGATGATGATGGTTTATTTTCCTTAAATCATAATAGAGATATATAATGCTCACCTAAATAAATTATTGAGTTTATAAATTTCAGATTAGTTCAAAATAAAATGGATTTTGAGTCAATCTTAGCATTGCACTGTGACCTGATAAAAACTAAAAATGGAAGCTCTAAGAAAACTCTAAATAACCATTCTACAAGAAACTTCTAACGATGATGAAAAGCAAAGGTAACAGTTAAAGATCTTTTAAAGCTATAGTTACAGTGAATCATTTTAGATTTAGAATAAAACATGAGATTAGTAAATTGAATAATAAGATGCTTCTCAAGAATGACTTAAAAAATGCTGCAGGTTTGATAAATCCTTATTATAATTTCAACCTATAAGTATAATTCCAAGATCTTGTATGCTTGAGTCCATTTATACATTTTTTGACAATTTATTTGCAGATTCACGATCACCTATTCGTATCTATCCTATAATGTATAAACAAACTTTAAAGTGATAATAGCAGCCTTGTATAATATAGCAAGAGCCTTGAAAATGATAAAAAGAGTCTAAATGAATCGAATCAATTTTTTAACTACAAAATATTTTTATTTATTTTATCAAATGATCCAAAATTAAATTCTTCGTTAATGCGAATAATTTATATGCAACATAAAAGTTAATTAAAAGATTAATAAAATTAAATAGAAGAATTATAATTTTTTATTCTGCTTGTAATAAAAGTTGTAAGACAAACTCTCCTTTCTTATTTAAGAATTTTGTAAGAAATTAAATAGTAAATAATCAGTGGGTATAAAAATACACCTGAGTAACTAAAATGTCTCTCGCAATAATTCATGACATCATCAGTGCCTTTTACATGCCACCTAAATTAGGATGGAGCTGATAGGTCAAGGATACTTAACACCCTTAGGTGACACCTTAAGATAAAACAGTGTAGAATAATACGAAAGGTCTAGATTTAAATACTATCTCGCAAGAACAACCAAATCAAAGTAGAGAAGCATACTCTTTGATAATTTCTACTGCGATCATTACTTTTTGTGAGCCCTTCTATCTGAAGAGAAGGGAACATTATTCTAGTAGTTGAAATCATTTCTGGGGAAGTGTTTATCTAGCATTTTTAACTCATCATAATCCACACAACCTTAAATTAAACACTCTTTCCTATTCACCAAAAGATTACTAAAACTAGATCACCTAAAATGGGATAAATGCAACACAAGGCTTTTGAGAAATGGATAGCAAATCTCACTACTTAAAGCCAAGCAGACTTTGATGCCTTGTCACTAGCCCTATTTTAACTTTCTAAATTAATCCAATTTAAGAATAAGTTTTAATGTGAAGAATTTCTTTCATCCTATTAGACTTATATAATCAAAGAAATATAATGCAGAAAAGAATTTATTTGAAAGAAGGGATTTGGAGAAAAAAAATATGTTTTAATAAATGATTTTAATCGATAATTTTTAATAAATAGAAAACCATTTAAAATGATGTTTTAAATCTAATGATTAAATAAAAAATATTTATGAATTTTTTAATGAAAACTTAAATTATAAAAATGAACTTAAGACATAGAAATTATTTAATTTATTTGCTTTATTCATAATAAAACTCATGATGAGCTAGATTAGTTATTGCAATTGAGAATTTTTTAAATAAATCTAAGACTCAATTCAGTGGGTAGATTTTTTTAATTATTATAAATCTTACTATGCTGTATGACTTCTTTTGCTGCTTGTGATTTAAAAGTAATAAGATGAATTGAAGTGCTGATAATTCTTTCTTTTATTTCATTTCTTTCCATAATAATATTGGACTATGTTTATGTATGTAATTACAGATTGATAGAAATAATATTTTGATAATGAATTATTACAATTATTAACTATTGCAAATTAAAATTTGGATAGTTTGATCAATTTAAGTTTTATTGTAATCGGTTATATGTGGAGGAGTATTCGGATTTCTTATTTAATAATTTTTTTTCATTATTAAATAATTAATTATACCGTGGGAACTTTTTATTTCTACCTACTTAAGAAATAGATTTCAATTAAAAAAGCAAGAAATCTAAATTTTAAAATTATATTATTATAAAAAGAGCGAGTTAAACTCAAACCTATCTTTTTTTGATGGGTTTGAAAATAATGCATTTTAATAGTTTAGTTTATATGACAAGCAAAGATCCATTATCTTTAGAAGAGTATTATGCATTTGTGTGAGGAATTTTCTCAAACAAGTAAATAATTATATCGAAAAATTAAATTTTTAGCACTCTTCTAAAATAATGCACAATTTCAAATACTATTTAATAATTAGAATATTTATTTATTTTAATATGTATTAAATATATACTTTATTAAATGAATAGCTTTCAGAAACTAGACAAACACTTCAAGAATTTTTTGATTAACTTGAAGTTGAAAAATAAAATAGTGCTGCACTGCAAGTATATTCTTAAATTAATAAAATATTTATCATTTTTATATATAGTATTTTAATTTATTCAAGTTCAATTTTGTTAATTTGAATTAGAAAGTTATTAAATTCACTAACAAAATTATAAATTATGAAATATATTTAAAAAGCTTACTACTAATGAATAATTTGATTTCAAGCTCGTGCAGTACTTTACATTTGCAAATCTAACTGATAAATAGTTTTAATAATTAAATTGAAAGACTCATTAGTACTAGGATTTTCATTTTTTTTATTTTAGAGCTATGCAATGTCCCAATATATTGCATTATTACTTTTAAGTTTATAATAATATTTTTATCACTCATTTTTAGAATAATAAATTAGGATTTTAAATATCTTAGGAGGAAAATTTGAATGCTTGATTGCGTTAAGGATAAAAATCTTTAAAAATAAATTTTTTAAATTTTTAAAAAAAAATTTTTAATTAAAATATTTTAAATTTTTAAAATTTTTAAAAAAATTTGGGAATAGTTTGAGTTAAAGTGTTTTTAACTTTAAGATTATTTAATAAAGAATAGGTTGTCTTATACATTAAGAAGAGGAATATTTCAAGTATGAAATGGAAAATTGTTAAAATAGAGCAAGATCATCAGCTGCACTAGTAAGTTTTAATGAAAATAGAAATTAAAAGTTGAAATTTGAAAAAAAGAAAAAAATTTCTTTATTTTTTAATTTTTATTAAAAACCCCCCAAAAATATGATAAAAAAAAGTGAAAATAAGTTGTTTTAAAATTTAATTTCTTTTTTAAAATTTTAAATCATGCATTTAAAACGCAAAATTACTCAAAAATAATACATATCCACCCTTTTTTTCATTTTTCCCCATTTTTTGACTCAAAGGGTTGGATGTAGTCCCCCTTTATAAGAGTTAATAGCCGGGCCCTCAACTTTTAAACCCCATCGCAAAAATGTTGAGATTTGCGCCAACTATACTCTCGCTTTTAAAAGTTGCTTTGCAAATGAAAAAAGGAGGATTTGCAGGTTCCTCATCGCCCCTTTAAAAGTTTCAAAAATGGGGCACATAAATTTATTTAAATTGATCCTCAAATTTCTTCGCCACAAAGCGCACTTCATTTTGGGATTTAGCGGGGGAAAGGGATTTTCCCCCAAAAGATATTTTTCCCTTATCTAAGATCTCTCCGTGGACTTTTAGCAAAATCTATCGTTAAAATTTGGCATAATTTACAAAATTGTGAATCAAAGTGAACCCCGCTTTAAAAGATTTTCACTAAGCTATTTTATTAAAAAATAATTAAAAATATTTTCCCGACTAGCTGTTTCAGGTGTGAGAGGGATCTTTGAAGTTTGTATGTGCTGCCCAACTGTGTTCACACACAAAAAACCTTTCAAGAAGAAGAGTTGGTACAAGAAGCAAAGAAACATAGAATTTTTTCGAGTAGAAAGTAAATATAAATACAAGTGGGGTTTTCTTTCAGGAATCCCAAACGAAGACTCAGGTTTTGAAGCTTAGCCCTTTATCCTCGCTCTATCAAGCGGGGGAGTATGTTGCGTTTCCCTTTAAAAAGCTCAGAGAGAAGTTTAAAAGACGGTGAGATCGTTCCCACCGTTGAAAAACCTCAGCTACACAAGACAAAAAGGGAAACGAAGAAGGGATACCCCCTGAGTTAACATCACTCCTGTTTTTTTAAGGGTTTCCCTACTCGCCCGAGTTCAAAGGCAAAATTTAGTTTTTTCTGGAACTTAATTAAGGGACACTTAAGAAGCTGCGCCTATCAATTGATGCATGATTAAGCTATTCGGGGTTTAGTGAGTAGTTGTAAAGGGAAGGAAGAAAAGAAGACAAATTAAATTCCAAAAAAAAGGGAAAAATTTTTTAAAAAGGAAATTTAAAATTCTTAAAAAGAAAAATTAATTTTTTGGGTTATCTTTTTAAGGAAAAGGAAAATTTTAAGACCTTTCCTCTTCTGTTGGGGGCCCGATGGACCTAGCTTCCTCAACTTCGAACCTGCCCCCGCATCTATGTGCATCTCCCCTCCCTAAGTTTTATAGTGAAAGACGCTTGCTCACCCCGATGCTTTTTATTTTGCTTCCGTGTTTTGAATAACCCTTTTCTCTCCTTTATTAAGTAGAAGATGCCCGGTTTTTTCTACACAGTTAAAAATCTAAAAATTAAATAGAGAAGTTTTGGGATACTTCGGAAAATGCTTTAAAAAATTCGTCGCTGATAACTATTCCCTTTCTTTTTTGGGTCGTTCTCCTCAATTTTTGAATCAAAAAAAAAAACCCCAAAAATAAGATAAAAAAAGTGAAAAATAAATTTTTTAAAAAATTTTTCTTTATTAAAACTTATAATCATGCTAAATTTTAAAACCCAAAAAAAGGCATTTTAAAGTCTTTAGGAAGGTGACCCCCGGGGCGGGTTTTCTTTATATTTTCTAATTTTATACCTTTTTAAATGCCTTCCTCTTTTTCAAATAATAGGTTTTAGGTTTCATATTTTTCTTGATTTTACTTTTTTACAACTTTTTTAAAGGGTTTTGATTCCTTTTTCATCCTTTCAATGCTTGTTGCGAATTATATTTCATCAACTTCATTTCACACTAGTAGGTATTCCTCTGGGTTTTATATCGAAATTTAAGTATGATTGGAACTATAGACCAAAAGTCCCCCTGCATGAAACCCTTTGAGCCAAGGGCTGGGGCTCTATGGGAAAATAAACCTGCAGTTTTTCCCTTTCACCCAAAGGCCCCTTCCCAAGTTTTTTTTTTAAACTCTGTTGAAGTTATGAAATTCCACTTTACTGGTTCAAAATTTATCATGAATTTTTTCTCCCGGCTTGAGATTTGTGGGACAATCCCAAAATTTATTTCAAAATTCCCCTCAAATCCCCTAACCCAGGTCAGTGAGAAAAAAAAGTAAGGGTAGTACTTGTTGCGCCCCGTTTTTGAGAAAATTTCTTTAGTGTGAAACTCCCATTTAGGAAAGGGGAAGGGGAGTTAAACATGATTTGATAAAAAACAAACCCGCAAGGGTGAAAAAGGGACCTTTTTAAGTTTTTGTCCCCCGCTTCTCTCAAAAACTGTAGTTCGTTCCCCAACCCAAGACCTCTCTCTTCCTTCTTTAAGGTAATTTTTGTAAAGGGGAAAAATTTGTTTTTAAATTAAAAACCTTTGGTTTATGTGTTTTTTACACAAACAAAGGGGGGTAATTTTGAAAAAACACTCCTCCAAAATTCCAAAATCTCAAGCATGGAGTTTTCTTTTTAGCTAGCTAAACTTTATTTACACCATAATTTTTTCTTTTTGATTCTGAACTAAAAACTTCCCTTTCTTCTCCCCTTGCTTTTTCTTTAGTTGAAACCTTGTCAAGGTATGTGCTTTCCTCTTAGCTGGGACCCCTCTTTAAAAATTTCCCTTTTTCCCCAAAAATTTCGAAAAACAACCATGTGGGTTTTTTCTCCATTGTTTTTTTGAAGGGAAAACAGAGTGAAAAGAATGGGCCCGGGTAAAAAGTTGAAACAAAGGGTAGCGGTCCACTTTCTAAAAGCTTCATATAGTTTTTAGGTTTGTTTGAGTGGACTTCCTTGAAGTGCCGCCCTTTAGGCTCTGAGGAAATTCGAACTGTCCCTTGAAAATTTCTCCCCATTCCCAAAAAATTTTCTTTCCCATTGATCTCTTTGGGGCAGCAAAAGAAAGGGGCAAACAGGTTTCGATAGTTTAAACGCCCAAACCCATTCTCAAAATTTTGGTTTGAAAATTTAAAGCAAGAGATCTCTTTTTCTCATTCAGAGAAACCCTCCCTTGCACTTAGTGCACCCAGCAACTTTTTGGTTGCTGTTCCGAAAATTAAAATTTAGCTTTTTTGGTTTTTCTAAGGTTTGGGACTTTTTTTTCCTTAGCTAGGTTGGTTGCCCCTTTTTTAAAATTTTAAAAATTTTGAAGAGCCCCCACTTTATTATTAAAGTATGCTGTTGCCTAGGTGCAGAAACACTCACGAGAACATCAGAGTGGAAAAGATGTCAGTTATTGATGTTCTTCCCTCTTTCTTATTTTTTATTAGATTTGCTCCAAAATTTAAAACTCCCTTATTTTGCTGGGTTTTGCTTTCCCAATTTTAAATTTCCCAAAAAGCAGTTAGTAGGCTTTCTAATTCCCTTGGCAACCATTTTTGTAATTGGGCCCACGCCACGAAGGGCTTAAAAAAAAGCTTAAATAATTTTATTGCAACGCGAAAATTTAACCCGCTAATTAAAATTTAAATTGCAGCAACTTTTGTTTTGCTACTAAAAAAAATTTAAAAAATAATTAGTTTAAATTTTAAGGAGCCCCCCACATTTTAAAAAAAAAAGCTCCATCTTCACAAAATTGGCCAAACCCGATTGCTTAATTTCTAAAACTCACTATTTCAGGGTTCAAACCTAAAAGGGGTCTCACTTTAAATAGTTTAAACTTTACTTTGTTCGGATCAAGATCAAAAATATAGGTAGGAATTTTTGAAAAAAGAAAAGTTAAAATTAAAAACAAAAAAAATTTATTCTTTAAAAGTTAAAAATAGAAATTAAAAAATATTTAAAATTTTCCTTTATTAAAAATTTAATTTTTAAAAATTTTTGACCTAAAAACGTGATTTTTTATAAAAATATACCTGGATCATTTATATTTAGATCAAAATTTGGCCCCCCATTTTCAGAATAATCGAGCGAAATTTGGGTCCCAAAACGGGGGTTTAAATCAAAAATTGTGATAAAAAAAATTGAATTTTGGGCTAAATTTATAAAATAAGCAACTTAAATCTTAAAACTGAAATCAAAACTTGGGGTTCAAAAACTTTTTTGGGCCCAAACCCGGGGTTTTGAAAATGCCATTTCTAAAATTTTTAAATACATTTTTAAAAATTTTTGCCACCGTGGAACGATTTTTGGGGTTTAGTTCTGAAAAATTTTGGGGCTAACTTTCCCAAAAATTTTGGGGTTGAGTTGTTTAAAGTTGGTTTTTGGAGTGCGGTTTTCCGTTTTTTGACTTGAAACCATGATTTTAGGGCCCCTTTAACTTATCTTTTTTTGAAACTTTTTAAACTTGTTTTTAAATTTTCAACGAAACTCAACTTTGGGTTTTTAAAAAGGGGAAAAAAAATTTGGGAAATTTGGGCAGGTTTTCACTCTAGGACAAAACCCTTTTAGATTCGCCAAATTTGCCCAACTTTTAGGATTTCAAGGCAAAAAAATTGTTGGTTTTAGAACCGATTTTAGAGTTGAGCACTGACCCTTTTAAAAAATTCTTCCCCCCCTTTTAAAAGGTCTTCAACTTTTCCTTAAAAAAAGGAGCTCAAAAACCTGAAAAAACGAGTCAAATTGGGCCCTTTGCCAACGAAACCTTTCAAAAATAAAAAATTTTGAAGCTTTGCTTTGGTTCTTTCTAACTTTTCATTTCTTGCCCCCAACCTAAAAATTTTTGTGGCCCAAAATCAAAAAAAATTTATCTTTTAGCCATAAATTTTCGTGTGGAG
>JAJKFJ010021135.1:0-18372 GCA_027382625.1 Tetmemena sp. SeJ-2015
ACAAGGGGAAAGTAAAGATGATGCAATATAATTGCAAACAAGACATTGAAAATAACAAGGTATCAGAATTTTTGAAAAAGTTAGAAACAAAGTAAAATCAAGCAACCTATGAAACCTAACACTCAGTTATCTGAGATAAGGGGAAAGCACTTAAGGTATAAAACCCAGAGAATATGAGACAGACGTCAAGGTCACCTTCCTAAAAAGACTTTAGATTGCCTGTTTAGGGTTAAATTTAGCATGATTATAAGTATTAATAAAGAAATTAATTATACAAATTTATTTTCACTTTTTTATCATATTATGGGGTTTTGGGTTTTGATGCGAAATCGGACTCAGCGCCCCTCAAATGCCCCAGATAGCCTGTTTGAGACCTCGCAAAAGTGTTGCGGGGTCGAGTCGCACCCCTAAAAAGGGCGTTTTTGGCTGGAGCCCTCTTTGAAGTCCATGTGCAAAAGTGGCGTTTTCACCTTATGAATTATTAAAATTATCTATATTTTAAGCTATTTTATTCATTATTCTTAAATAAACTTAAAGTGCAATTTTTAATATTTAACGAAAATTTAATTCATGATTAAGGGGCTAATTCTGAAATTTTTCAGCTCTACTTCTTTAGGCATATACCTGAAGATTGCTATGCATTCAAAAAATGTTGCACTTTTTAAAAATTGGACTTTAAATTTATTTTAGACTAACGTAAAAAATAGCTTAAAATATAGATATATTTTATTAAGGAGTAGCTTGCCTCTTTCTGACTAAATTAGAATTAAAATTTGAAGCTTTAGATGTTCGTCTATACCTCTATAAATGAAAGAATCAGATTAAGTAGCGTAAATTACTCTTTAACATATTTTTTTCTTACCTTTATACATTACAAAATTTTACTGTCGAGGAAAGAGGCCCCGCTTATTTTTTAATAAATATTTTTAAAAAAATTACTTTCTCTGAATTTCTAAAAAATATAAATAATTCATTTATAAAATCTTAGTTTTATTGAATTTTAAATCTTTAAATAAGTTAATTTTAACAAAAAACCTTAAGCACTTCAAATCTATGATTATAGCATAAATGGAAGCATTCAGTGAGGTAAGCAAGGTCTTTTTTATCATAAAAATTAAATGAGTAATTTTTTTTAAATTGTTTTCCTTTTAAAACATTATGAGCCTGGCAGTGAATGAAAAGGTCTAAGTCCTTTTGAGGCTATCGGTTGTAAGACCCCTTGATTCTGGAGATAATTAGTTCTCACTCCATTACAATTATTAAATATATCTATAATTCCTAATTTCTAATAAATAATGTTTTTAGTTGTTTAATTAAGCCTGATCTCTACTTTTTAAAGCTATTTAAATTTATTAACTTTATTCAAATTCAATAAAAATATTATAAAAAAGGAAACTAATATTTGTTAATTTTGTTTTGATGAGTTTAATAATCTTCGTCCTGATTAAAAAGAATTAAATTTTGGAGTGCAGTTGTTTCGATTGTGATAATCCATTTCCAAGGGTATTTGGAGGATCTGGACGATCATTTACAATTTAAACATTCAACTACGACTCTTAATATAACTTTTACGTCTCTTCAACAACAACTGACTCAGCAATAAGTCCAACTTCTTTTTCCACTCAAGAGCGTCCACACATCATGAATCAATTATATTATAAAATCCCATTAAAATCCTTAATATATACTTTTTTCTTCAAAATTTCTCAATTTGCTTCTGTAAAGTCTGGAAGAAGGAGGACTAACCTCAAGTCTGTCATTCTAAAATTTCATCCTGCAACCGCTCCTAGTTGGCCAATTATTGCTAAAATAATTTTAAAAAGAGGTAAATTTATTTTTATTATTTATTAAATAAGAAAGTTAAAATCTAGGACCCGTGACATGTCACCAAAGTCGGCTAGGCTGGGATAGTGAGATTAGTCAGCCATTACTCTGCCTCGGATACATTGCTTATCCCCTGGAGGCGATCTAGTTTAGTGATCCGCGATGAGTGAGTAAGTGATCCAACTGATGGGGTGCATAGATTGTGATGAGCCCTAAAGCCGCGCTAGAAACCTTTCTACTTCTGAAGCTTTGTTCCGTTGGCTCTAGATTAGCCTTCTCCCGCAATGCATCGCCCTATCTTGGAGAAATTGGGGCGGCTAGAAATCGTTAAGTGAATCTGGCGCTTCGGTGGAGGAGTAGACTGCGGCAGTACTCATATGGCAGCCCTTGTTAGGTATGTGTGTGAGGCCTTACCACTTGCATATTAACTGAGCATGTTACTGAATGGTGATCACCAAACACCAGGAGCCAAACTGATTCTCGTAAATTAGGTAAGCATTCAGAAATTTTCTCCTGCAAATACGCCTGACCAGCAATTGATGATTGGGATTTTAATGGTGCTAGCTGAGCCGACAGAGTCAGATGTGCTCAGAGTATGAGCCAGAATGGTGCTGTAAGATCAGTCCACTTAGGATTCTCTCTCGTCCCTTAACTGAAAGCGGTGAGTAATCATAACCTAACTGACGTGATGAGTTAACACGTGGCAGTCAGATCAGGTTACTCCTGTTACGAGCGTGTTTATTTATACCACGGTGGGTTACTCCTTAATTTAACTTAAAATTTTATTTTTATTAGTAATTTTAGGGAACGTTCTTCTCCACCAGCACTCGCAAATTCTTAAATTCAAGTCAACTCTCAAAAGTGGTTTAAAGACTAAATCCACTAATTACTTCATTATAATTGATTTTCTAGCCAGCTATGCAAAATTAAGGTTAACATTACTATATTTATAAATAATTTAGTTATAATATTTATATATCCTATTCATGGAAAGACAATTTAAATATATTAAGTAGATAATTTGTTCTTTAGAAATTATAGAGAGAATATATTACTTAAATAGTTCATCATTATTTATTTATCAAAACAATGAATTAAAAGGAAATATTTCTTAAACAAAAGAGATTCGTGTGCTTTTTTATCTTTAATTCTCTAATATAAACTTCTTTATTATTGAACATTTTAATATATTGGAATGTGATGTGGCACTCTTTCTCCATCTGCATAAAAGGTCTACTCATGAAAAATGAAAGCTCGACCGAGCCTGCTTAACCTATTCAAGATCTCCCAAACCTGCACTTAGCGGTTCGACCTTATTACAGCCACCTTTTGAGCTTACCCTTTAATTAACCGTAGGTGAAAGCGCTCGGATTTGCAGAGGGTGGGATCTAAAGAAGGTTAAGAGATTAAGCTCCCTCGCCGGCGGCTGTGGCTATGGTGAGGTCTACCTCAGGAATAGATTTGATTTTAGCAGAATTTTTAACTCAAGGTGGTCTTAAAATTTTTCCCAGAGTTTATTTTCAAGTTACATATTATGAAGGAAAAGTAGGTGATCTTATGATAATAACAACAACTATATGAGGCAAATTTTTATTATGAATTGTTCGCGAGGCCTTCAATTTTTTAGAGCTATCCATTTTTTCAACTGAAATTGATTACACAGAGAATAGCTAATTGTGCGAATAAATGAACCTTTCAAGCAAAATTAGCATGAGTATTAGAGTTCAATTATTTAGTCCGATTCCTTTAGGCTTAACTATAATATTTACCTAGGGATTTTTTTTATAAATTCCAGATGTGTAAAAGGAAAATTTTAAGTCGAGTAATTTAATTTATTTTAATTATAGAAATTATCGTCTTTTGAGAAATAAATTAAAATTTATTATTAAAAAAAATTAGATTAAATTTATATAATTAAATAGATGAAGATAAACCCAGATGGAGTAATTTTGTGGCAAAAAGCTTTAGTTGGTAATTAAATCTACACTGATAGTTGAAAAGCAACCCAGATGACAATCATGGATTATTTCGATTAGGAAGATATTATTTTTTGGTTGTTTGGGAAAAAAAATCAATTCCCTCCCCTTCCCCCTCCCAATTTTTCCCATTTTTTAACAAAAAATATAAATTTTTTAAAAAACAAATAAAAAATTAGTGCAAAACACTTAATTTTTAATTAAAAAAAATTTATAAAAAGGGTTTGAATATGAATCCCAGGGTTTTTGGGGTTCAAAATGGATAAAAAATTTTAAAAAAAATAAAATTCCCTTTTTTTGGATTCCATATTCTGTGATTTTCTTTTTAAATATAGCCCCAAACTTTTAAAAATTTAATTATAAAAGGGGTCTTTTTAATTAATTTAATTTAAAATAAATGGGCTTTTCCAAAAATAAAAAAATATTTTTAAAATTGCCCAGCTTGGGTTTTCTTCAAAAGGAAAAAAGGGAATTTTCTATAAGGAATTGGGAAAAATTAAGAAAAAAAAAATAAATGAACTGAGCTAAAGGGAAAAAACTTTTTAAAACCTTTTTATTGGGGTTAAACCTTCAAGACTGTCAAAAATTTTTAAAACCTAAAAAAAACCTTTGTTAAAAATTTTTAAAAATATAACGAATTTTAACCTTGAATGTGTTTTCAACTTCTGCCTTTCCACCAAAAAAAGGGGGTGGAGTTTGCCTTAAACCCCTTTCCCGGGTAAAACCAGCAAAAAATAAAATTACCCTTTAAAAAATTAAATTAAATTTTTATATTTAAATGTCAAACAAACCAAACCAAACTACATCTTTAAAACCTACAAATTTTCAAAAAAACTAACACCCCTCAACTTTTTTCAGCATGAAGGCGGCCCCCAAGCCCCCCGAAGACAAAAGTTTCCAAGACAAGGAAGGTAATTTCCCTTCCCGATAAAACAAGACCCCCCATCTTTTCCCCCTGGAAAACCAAGAAAAGTTTGGCCAAAAAGTAAAATTTCCCATTTGCGTACCTTTTTAAAACCCCCCTTCAAAAACCCGAAAACTTAAAAAAAATTAAATCCCCTCCAAAAAAACTCTCACGACTAAAAAACATTCAAAAGGGGGGTCCCCCCCTTCCCTCAACGCGGGTTTTGCCAAAAAAAGCTGGAAAAAAAACAAGAATTTAGCCTGGGTTGGTGGGTGTTTTTTCATGTTCTTAAAAAAAAATGATTTGGGAGCTTCCCTCCCTCATTAAAATTTAAAAACCAAAAATACTTTTTTTAAAAACTTTTCTTCAAAAAATTTAATAAAAAATATTTTTAAAACTTTGTTTCAAAAATTTTTTTCTTCTTTGGGATTTTTTCCTTTTACCCCCCCGGTCAGGGGTTTTGGGGAAAATATTCCCCAACCTATAATTTAATTTACCCCCCACCAATTTTTTGGTTTAAAATTAAAACTTTTAAGGGGTAAAAATCTAATTTTCCCCATTTTTAAATTTATTTTTTTCCCTTAAATGAATAATGGAAAATTTTTAAAAAAAATTTTTTGAAAAAAATCCTCTCCTTCAAAAAAATCTTTTAACTTTAATAAAATTTTTTAAGACTAACCTTAAAAACCCCTTAAATTTGGGGAATTTTAAAATAAAAAACTCTTAATATTGCAAAAATATTGATACTTATTTGATTTAACACTAAATAATATCTATAATCTCACTTAAAACGATTAAAATAAATATTTTTTTTCCAAATATTATTAAAATTAAACTTGAAATTCTTCTTTCATTTTTAATTCTTTGATCTTGCTTTTATTCTCTCTTATATTTTTATAAGTTTAGGAATTACATAAATAAAAATTTAAAAATATTTTTTAAATTTCCCCCTTTTACAACCTTCAAAAGGGGAACAGTTGCGGGAACCCCCCAAATTATTTTTTAATTAATCTTAGCAATTCATTCACCTAAACTTTTTATTTCTTAAAATATTACAATAATCATTTAAAATATAAAGCTTTACCTTATAACTAAGCTATAAACACTCATTACATGTACGCCTAAAACAAAGTTTTAATAGGAGATTACTAGCAAATGGGTCCAACTGCTAAACAAATTCAGCTCGTTATGAATTTAATAATTTAAATGAATACAGATGGAGACGTTTATGGAATCATTTATATTTTTAAAAACTAATTCTAAAATGGTAAAAATAGTGTTAATTAATAATATGAGTGTTTTAAAGGAAAGAGCCAAGGTTATAAATTATTGATTTAGTTAGATTCAATTCCTATAATTAGTTACAATTTTTATTAAATAAGCAGTTATAAAATTAGAAGATTTCTTTAAGAAGAGAGCCCGATAAAATTATAATAAAAAATTCTTCCTTTAAAAATTGAGATCTAGCTCTGCAAATCTACTCATGAAAAAGAGTTTTTGCATAATTGAAAGTTCAAAGAGATTAAAAAAGTTGTAGCGCGATGTTAAAGTTAATTCAAAATCTTTTCGTCCTAATAGGGGTAAGTTAGTCTCGTCAAAGTCTTTTAGTTCTGGATTACATTTCTCTAGTTACTACTAAGTTTTGTTAATACCCTTCAGGGTAATTACTTATGTCCACTAAAATTCTAGTGATATCATATTTGATGCTATTGAGGAAAATAAATCTTAAATAAGATAATCGAATCACTCATATTTTAAAAATTTACATCTTTTATCTGATTTATTATAAGTTAGAAAGCTATTATATTAAATCTCGTTCACTACATCATATGCAAATTGTATATATTGTTGAGAATTCAATTAAAATAGGTGATTGGTTGATTAAATCAATAAAAGGGGAGATGCAACTTCTTGGCAGTTGAAATCACTGATTCACCCCCTCTCATCTGCAGTTTGTTCGAAACCCAATCAAAGATAATTTTTAATTTCCTCTTTAACTATCTCTACAGCATCTTTCAGCACCGGAATATGATAGGCTCAATGTATAAATTTTCAAATTATTGACTCTTACAAAAGCTTTACAGCCTATAATTCTATGTTTAGCACTTCCACAAAAAAGTTATAATGATTCAAATTTCTTATAATTTCATGCTTAATCGAATGCTGTAATAATTATTTAAATTGGACACACTTCAAAATTTGCTGATTTGAACCATTATTTTTTAGTTTCTAATTTCATTCTTTATTGTATTAAATTCTCAGCTATAATAAACTTTTTGCTACAATATTACAAGCAATAATATTAATTGGGGCATGAGAATTATATTTTTATATTTTAAAAAATAAATCAACATATTTTATTACCATTTAAATCTTAACTTTTTACTTTTAATCAGAAGTTGGGATGAAACAGAATTGTTTGATTAGATCTCCATATATGATGAAGTAAACTATCTCTTGATTTTTGGTGGCTATTATGCGATTGGAACTGATTAGTACTACCCAGCAATTTATAAATTTATAATAAAAAAATAGATTTTCAACAAAAATTATGGGGGGGGACGGAAGTGCACACCCCCCACTTTTTATGATCAAAATTTATGAAAGATCATCCATTTAGGCTAAAATCGTCTAAAAATGCCAAAAAATTAAGAATTTTTAGCTTTCAAAATTTCCATAAGGTTCAAAATTTATGATTTCAAATTTTATGAAATGAACCTTAAAATTATTTACGAGCTCTATTTGGCTCATGAATATAAAGTCTTATGAAGATAATAGAGCTGCATATTAATTATGATTCGCCCTTCAGTTTTTTATATGTGATTTGGTTGTTTTATCAAAATTTTTGAAATCTTAACTTGAATATTATTTAAAGAAGAATTTTACAAGTTTAAATATAAAAGCCAAGATCACTATATCTGCAATTACATAAAATCATTGCTGCAAACTCAATTGATAAACACTCACATTCTTTAGAAGATCTTACAATTAAATGTACAATTGTCTAAGAATAAATTATTAAAAATTCATGGTTTAAATAAGCTCTCAAATTATCCAGCTATATGGGGACTTACTATAAAAACAGATAACCTCTTTAAAATAAGCTTAATATAAAGTAATGAAATGATACTTAGTTTTTTTGGGGAATAAAACATAATCTTAACATCAATCATTCATCAATATTTAATTCAATAAATAAAATTAATAGATCTTACCATAAAAAACTGAAATTCGTAAAATGACCCTTTTGAAAATTTTAAAAGCCAGAATTACTTAATTTTTTGGCATTTATAGCTGATTTTGACACTATATGGACACTTTTATTGGGATTTTGTTCATATTTAGGGGGTGTGCACTTCCGTCCCCCCCCCAAAATTATATTATTAATTTTAAAAATTAAAAATTATATAAATATCAATTATACGCGTTAACTAAAATCAATAACATCCAATCATTATAATAAATCAGATTATTCTATTGCAATATTCAAAATTTAATCAATCTTAAAATAGTATCATAAAAAATAAAAACTAAAAATAAATTATTATAGTGAAAAATAAAAAAAAAAGAAAATTAATTTAGAATTAAATTAAAATGGAATAAATGGACAGTTAAGTGTGTCAATTTAAATAATTAAATCATATTGATTAGCATCAATTTAAAACTTTTATTTTGAACTTTTATTTTGGAAATTTTGGTTGGGGGGGGGTAGGCAAAGTTTAACACAAAATTTAATGAAAATGAAATAGAAGAAAATAAAGAGTGAGTGAGTCATAACTCGCTACAGAGAGGGGCTCTGAAGATGATAAAAGAAGAAACTCACATTAATTTTTAATAAGCTATCGAACAAGCTGTAGATCTGGGGGGGGTGAATCTGCGATTTCAACTGACATGAAGTTGCAACTCTCCATTTATTAATTTAACCAATCACCGATTTTAATTAAAACTCCAACTATAATAACTACTTAAACTAAAAGAATGTAAAAGTCCTTACTTTAAAATTTTTATAGTAGCTGATAAATTGGTAATTTACATATTATAAAGTCAAATTAGTTACATATTAGGGTTATTTTAATAAGGATTGGTAAATTGAGGTTATAAATTAACCATATTGTTTTAATTACTTCCTTAAAAATTAATTATCTTATTTTGCATGATACCATATCTGCCTTTTATAATCTTATTATAAATAAATGCTATAATTATTTATTATGAGTGAAATTAATGAAATTTGGTGTTACTCTGTTTATGAAATGGCTTTTGTGACAAAAGATTCATCAGCACATTTTAATTTTAGTTTACCTTTCTCTTTATACTGGTTTCTGAAGATAGATTCATAAGTCTCAACAAAATAGTGAGATATGATGGTGACTAATTAAGTCGTGAATCAATTTAACTATAAATTTAATTTATGGAAAATTTAAAAATAGTTTTAATAATCAGCTAAAACTTTCTAGACTCTTTCAAAAAATAACCCTTCTTATAATATATTTAAATTTTGATTCACTTATAAATAAGAAAGAAAAAATTGGAACAATTGGCAAAAGATATTACGTTTATTAGAGTAATTTATTTTTGGGATTTCATTTTTTTATTTCAATACCAAAGTTTCATTATTGCATAAATGTATCTCTCATTATCTAAATAATTATAAGAAATGAGATAATTAATATCTCTGATTAAAATAATTGGCTTGTTTCCTTTAGTCAATAAATAAAAATTAATCAATATATAACTTAAATTAATTTTAAAAGAAAGTAATAATTTTATTTATATAAATAACTTTGGTTTTTTTTATTTTGCAACAGATACTATAGTTAAAATTATTTTAGGACGAATGTGAATGGATTAAAGAGATTGTTAAAAAGAGATGTATAATTGATCTGATAGTTAAATTAATAAATAATCTCTAGAAAAATAACTGCCTTGATCTTTAATTGCACACTTTTTAGCCTTACTATATCAGGTTTGATTATCAGTTTTTTGAAATATCTTTTATCTATTTTCCAGCATATCCTTTTTAAAAATATTCTTTAATTAATTTTCCTCATCTTCCATTTCTTCATCTTAAATATCTCTTCAATTAATTTTACTTCTACTATTGCTATTAGTATAAGAAATATTGGTTAGGAAAAAAATTAAAAAAAAAAGAGTTTTTACTGTGAATTTCGAGCATTGGAGCAAAAAATGACTGATCTAGGCGTTAACCATCTGAACAATAGGTCTTCAATCATCGTCTACTAGTGTATTTATCTGAAATATCTCTTACCTCCGATTCTGCATTCGTATTAATCCTATAATTAACAAATATACTAGGGATATTTTTAAATCACGAGTTAAACTATCTGATTGGGTGCTCTTATTCTAACACATCGCCTAATGTGTATCTATTCAAGCTTTAGGATTACGCATCAAGCAGTCCTATTAACTAAGGCTTCTATTAGTAAACAATAATGAGGAATATTAATTATCATCATTAATTTTGATATTTTATCCATCAAGAAAAATATTATAAGCACTGCAGGCTGCTGGAGTTTAAACTTAGTATAAGAAGTGATTTATATAATTGGCTTGGATGCATCATGGACAACAATTAAGGGCATAATTTTTTTAAAGAAGGAAAAATTTTTAAATTAAACTTTAAAAAATAGGTTTTAATAAAACTTTTAAGAAAAAATTTTTTTAAAAAAATTTAAAAGGAGGTTTTTTTTTATTTTTTGTAAAAGTAATAAATTTTATGGCCATTTTAAATTTCATCTTCAACATGCTATCTAAAATCTTATAGAAAGGTATCTTTCACATCTATCCCTTATTCTGTTTCCTTTATCGCAGATAACTGAGTTTTAAATTTAGAGATTATATATCTTTTTTTAATTAAGCTGATAGAAGTCATTTTCGTCACTTATATTTTTTGTTCCAAACAATTTTTCCTTGTTTCTTAAGAACAAATTATTTCTTGAACTTATTAAATATTTAACTAAATTTCATTTAAATTATATTAATAGAATCGACCTCTATAGCAATAAATTTAATTCATTTATAAAGTATAAATCATTTACTTAATTAAAAATTGGACATTTTAATATAAAAAATTCTACATGTAATATTTCATAAACAAATTAATTTATTCCTTAATGAAGAAATAAATTTAATTGTTTAGCAAGACCTTGCAGATCAATAATTAAATTTATCTTAGGCATTGATTAAGTTTTTGGCGCTCCCTTTAATATATAAATATTTTCCCTTTAATCTACCTACTAAATTCCTTTTTATAAATGAGAAGAAAGCTTATTACTCTGCTTTTTAATATCCCATAATTAAAAATACATAAAATTAAATTTAATCGTTTTAATATTCTAATAGAACTTTTATTACGATGGAGCCTTCTAATCGTTTTAAATTCATATTAAATTATTTTAATTTTTTTAAAAATAAATATCAAAAAAATAAATTTAAGCTTTTTGTTTAATTAAGGAATTTTATTAAAATAAATTAAGATAATTTAATAAATTTAGTCGCAAACTCCCACATTAGATACTTTTACTTCATCCAGTTTTATCATTTTTAAAGAGTATCAGTTTATGCAAATTAATCACAGGTTTTTTGCAGCAAAATATGAAAAATAAGATCTTAATTAATAAGACAAGTTTCAGTTGATTAACCTTTGATAAAGTCAAAAATAATATGTATCTGTTAGATAACCAATTTATATCCAAAAAAATTATTCTTAATTAATAGATATTTGGAATAGATATTTTAACTTTAACTTTTTAGTATCCTAAAGATAAACGAAGTCAGATCTTCTTCCTCTAAAGAACAAATTTTCACTTGATCTTAGCTTATTAATTAAACTCCATATTTTAAGGAAATCTATTCATTCGAAATATCGAAATAGCTTGATACAGTTGAGACTAAATAGATATTTCGTTAAAATTACAACAGAGGATGCATTTCATTACATTTAAAGTCGGTCAGTCATTCCGACTTTATGATTGGTCATTATCTATAAAAAAAATTAAATTTGCTACTTCTTTAATTTTCTTCATAGAGACCTCATAAGCGAGATTTGAAACTCGCTTATTTTGGCACTCTAAATGACTTAATAATTATTTAATTTTAGACACTTCACTAATATGCTCCATTATAATTTAAAATAATAAATTAATTCTATTTTTCAATAAATTCTTATTTATAATATTTTAGCATCCTCTATTAATTCTGTCGTATTATGAAAGCTAAATCAGGCCTAACTATTAAAATTTTATTGTTAAAATACTTTTTAGATAAATAAAAAAATGATTATCGTTTCCAACTGCATCCTATTATAATAGAGAAGTAATTAATTAGTTAATAAATATATTTTGTTACATAAAGAAATTTAGACTGAAAAAATATAAAAACTTAACTGATTTATTCTTTTTAAAATTTATTTAAAACTTAAAATAAATTTTATCCGTAATCAATCAAATAAAGATATTAACTATTAAAATTTTTAAATTAGAAAGCTTAAATCTAGGACCAGTGATGTGGTACAGAGTTGACTTGGCGAGAATAAGGAGATCCTCCCGCCATTGCTCAAAGCCCTTGCTTATTGCGTTTTCCTGTAGAGGCGATCTTGTTTATTAGTCCATAGGTAGAGGTTGAGTATTTAAAAGAGGGGTGCGGATTCTGAATATTTGAAGTGGTTGAAAAATGAAGTCGTAGAAACTCATTGGATTGATAAAAAAAGTAAGTGTTCTCCTGCTGGCCCTTCTGCTTAATAGGATGAAACATGGATAAATTACACAACTTTTCGGCTTGAAGTAGATAATCTAACGCCGCAGAGCTCTTGTAGTTTAAACGGTTGCTATTCGAATTTCTTCTCGATTACATCGCTTTACGAAGCTGAGTCTAAACTGTAAAAGAGGTTTGCAATGGGGATGTCTCACGTTTAGACCACGTGAAATCACGATCTAAGTCGGGCGTCACTTAGGTTTTAGTCACTTGAAGGTTATAAAATTTCTCTTAATAATTAATTAAAATTAGCATCAATTTTTTTATAAGATTTATTTTTCTTCTCTTTAATTTAAGCATTCATTTCTTTTTTGTGTAAATATTATTCAATAATATCAGGTAAAAAGCGAGTAAAATTTATAGTCAATAGAATGAGAGTTAATGAGGTAATACATTTCAATTTAATTAGCAATTAATTCTATTTCGAGAATAGAAGTCCTTTATTATTTTAATTTCTTTATCATGTCACTTATGGATTCTGAAACGTGCTATGATGTATTACCAGGTGATACAAGTGATCTTACCTACTCTATGATCGGTATTTCTTCTATAATTATAATATAATTAATCTATTAGAATAATTTTTTTAATAAATTTATTTCTAGCATTATTATTTTTATTTAAGAGAGTTAACTTATAAACCATTTTTTTAGATATAAAACTCTTAAAAGTAAAAATGTAATTTTATATTTCTTCTTTTTATCTGAAAATTATACAAAAGTTAGAATCTCAATAGGTTAATTTATGTATGGATATTTTAATATGAAATATTATCTGTCCTTTTTAATTAAAAACAAAATTCCAAATTCAGAAAATGAGTCAGAAATAACACCAACATTCTCCTTACTGTTATCTTTTTTTTATAAAAAAGTTCTAATTACCTTATATAAATTCAAATCATTTGTCTTTTTTTGTAAAAATTTTAAAATTTGTAAAAATTCAAAACAATTAAATTTAGCTGAGAATATATTCCCAGGGTCACGAATTTTTAAAGTTAATTTATATAAGCATTAAACCATTAAAGACAGTTTTTAATTTAAAACTATTCTTTAAACTTGATGTGGGAAAGCTCTGAGTTTAAAACGACTCAAGTTAAATTTAATTTAAAGTAAGAGTTTTTTAGCTATAAAAATGAAGTTAACTTATAAAATTAGTCTATCACAAAAGACAATTTCCTGTTTTTATTGAAACCAATTATCTATTTAAATTAAGATATTAATTTAAATTTTGAAAACGTTGAAAAAGTTGCACAGACACCCTTATCATACTAATTGGTTTAAGAATAATAAATTAACCTCAATAATCTTAATAATATTTAAAAGTTTAATGAAATTCATTAATTTCAAAAATAGAACTAAAGCAATAAATATTTAAATTATAAATTATATTTAAATTCTAGCTCACCAAATATATTTACAGATTGTAGTATACCATATAACTACGCACCAGTCTTTCCATGTCCTAAATTATCGCCTGATGATAACTTGGGGTTTACTTTCTAAGACGGAGGATTAAGATAGCTTAATATAAGTTCCTGGTGTAATTTCTAAGGAAGCTTAGACACAACTTACTTCGATATAAATTAGAACTACACTCTGAATATTTTCTACTACTCTGAGATGAGTATTCCATTTGGATCTCCAACCAGTAAATTAAAATTAAATGTCATTCTTTTACTTACACTTTCGAGTATGCTTACAACAATGACACTTCTAATTATTCCACTACACTGCCACACTTTGCTACTTTTAATCCATCATAACAGATCATCTATTTAACTGATGAAATTTAATTACTATAAAGTTTTGGTTTTGTAAATTTTAGTTATTTAAACTGCTTTTTATTCTTCCAAGAATTTCTCATTAAAAAAGATTATCTTGGCAAGCAAAATGGAACAAAATTAAACATTTTAATAAAAACTATTTCAGAATTAATTAATTGTTAGAAATTTATAATCTTAAATTAAAAAAGAATGATAAGATGTAAGTAAAATAATTTCCATTTTAGAATAAATACAAGAAGAAATTTAAATCTCTAATAATTCTTTTACTTCAAAGTAAATGCGAGCTGTTTAAATATGAAGAAACATCTTATAATTAATAAGAGAAGGAAAATTAATTTGGAGTAGATCGATAATACAAATTTATTTTTAAAGGAGTAAATTATGGAATTTAAGGAAGCGAAATTATTTTTGCATTATTTTAATAGCTATCTGTAAATCGCATAATTTGTTGATAAAAGGAAATTTAATTTGAATTTTTGTGTGTATAGTAAATACCAAATTAATTTAAAACACAATATTCTTATTTAAATATATATTTCTAGTAATTTTACATATTTTTTATGTTTCAAATTTTTAATCTTTTTTTGTTAAATGTCTGTTCTATTTAATTTGATTATCTTAAAAATTATTAGATAAAATTATTTAATTATTATTATTATTTTTATTTAGATTATTTTTGATGTTTCTATGAGCGATTTGGGATAATATTTGTTTCGACTTAAAGTGCAGGCAAGTGGAAGCTAATAAGCTTCATCCAGTTTCTACATTAAATAATGTATGTGATATATGAAACTTAATAGAATTAAAAAATATTATTTTTTTTCTTCCAAATTTCAAAAAATTGAGGTAAGTCATTAACGATAAAAATTGCGGAAAATATTCCTAAAATAATATTTTAGATTCAGAAGTTTTATGGGGAATTATACTCATATTTAAAACAGTAGATATTGGTGCAATTTAGAAATTTACCACTTACTTACCAGATAATCCTTTTATGTTTATTTAATATAGTCAGAATTAAATTAATATTAATTTTAGTATTACTATTTCAATTAGGATCTATTTAAGAGCTGCTAATTAATAATTAATTTACATTGTAATTATATATGACTCATTGCTTCCTGCCACAACACCAAGTCAATCCTCTACGACTCCTAGACCAATTTAAAAAAAATAAATTAATATATATACAATTTATTTATTTATTTCTTCATTGTTTATTTTTTCTTTTAAAGAAGAGAACAAACGAAAATCACGAAGGATTTTTATAATTTTGGCTGCTTAATGTAAAAGATTTTGATATAACTTTTTCTATTTGTATTAATTTTCCCATATGTAAATAGCAATTCAATTATTTTAATTTCACTCTAAATAAATTATTAAAAATATTCTTTCATAATTAAATTTATTATATATAAAAATATATAACAGTGTTTTAGATCTCATTTATTAAAATAAATTATTTAATAATATATATATTTGATTTTTAATTTTTATTTCTTTTGTATATAAAAGGATACTTATTTAATCGAATAAAAAATAATATTTTCTTTTTTAATTTGCATTTCATCTAGACAGTTTTATAAAATAAAGATGATAATTATTAAAGATGATTCTTATTTCTTATTGAATTAGATGTTAAATAACATAATGTTAAATATAAATATTTAAAACAGAAATTAATTTTAATTTTCTTAAAATTCTTATTTAGTTTTATAAATAATTAAAAATCCTATAAATTGTGTAAACTTATAAATATTAGCAAATCACTGGTTGAATATGGTTTACATCGATGAATTTATTATATTTATAGAAAGAGCACTTCAATCCTAATATTTTATTATATTTCATTATAACATATTAATATTTTTATGATCCCTGAACTTCATCCTGAATATTTTTTTTTCTCAAAAAGTCTCTTTCTCTATTTTTATATATTATTTTTTAATTAATCATATAATAAATAATCATGTGGGAAATATGTTGACTTTAAACATAATAAATTAAAAGAAGTCAAAGAAATGTTATGGAGTTACTTATCTAAGAATAAAAAGATTGTTCTCCTTAAAGCTTTAAGTCATTGCAGTTGTTTTTAATTTATATACAAGGATAGAGATAATAATTCCCAAAATTTATATATTCTTTTATTTTGATGGTGTAAATACCTTTCATTTTTTATTTAAAATCAAATAATATAATCAGAGTGATGGCAATCAATCAATAAATCAATAAAATATAAGAAGATAATTCTTCTTCCTGCTAAAATCAATCTTTCAAAAGCTTTCTATCAGATGAGAGTCCTCTGTCCGTGTCTAGATTCTCTCTTTATTTCTTAGGCGTCTAAAAGCTCTTTTGAATTTAGGCATTATTCTAATTCTGAATCTTTCTGATTGCATTCCTAATAGAGAATATAAATATATTATCCTTGATGCCAAGATATTAGTTTTGAGGAAATTAGGTTTCTTTGCCATTCTCTTTTGTCTGTAAAGTCTATAAAACAACAAATATTTTTTCCCCATCCAATACGTACCTAATTTAATATTTAACCTTTTCCGCCTACAAAGAACATGACCAGGAAGTTGCAAAGTATTTGAGAGAATAAGACGACCAGAATAGACCAGCCACCGTTATATTGAATTTGAGGGTCCTCGACAAAGTCAAAGAAGATGAAAAAGTGGTACACTATTCCTAAAATGCACAATTCATTAAACGCCTCCATCCTGTTCATCAGAGGTTCCTCAAAAGGCTTCACTGTCAGAATGTAGATAACGTGCATGAGTTATTGAAGCACCAAGTACATCTAATGCAAAGATCCAGGATAGTCAGCCATAAAAATTGCAATGAGCACAAATCCAAGTCTCCTCAACATAAACCAAATTGGATAGAAAAGCCCATATGTTTTCTTGATGTTAATTTCCTCGTAAATTTAGCCTACTACTGACTAAATAAAGTCTTCTTTCAATTCTGATTAGAAAATCTTCATTATGAACCAAGAAATCAAGGGAAGGGCCAAGCTTATTCCAAGAAAAGCAATTGTCATTATCGAAGTAATTGTCATAGTGTAGTTGCTGAAATCCAACTAATGGAACAATCAGAATATATAAGCAGGGAATTACGAAAACTTTGTAAGAGGGAATACTTATGCTTAAGAATGCCCAGATATAGCTTATAACTCAAATTTTTCATATTATTGAGAGAAGAATTATTTTTAAAAGAAAATTCTTGGAGCAACTTACCAATTAGATGTTTAGAAATCCCATCAAAGTTAAATATATTTTCTTTAAATTAGAACCTAAAATATATGTATCTATTGACTAATTTTTTAGAATAAATGTTTGAGCTATAAATTTATCATAATGTTTTATTTTTAATGATCATGAATAATTAAAAATTAATCATTGTGCTCTATAATTTAAGCAGGATAATTTACTTTTTATGAATCTATTTATTAAAATTTTATTTTTTTAATAAATTGTTATTTTATATGACTTATGCAAGGATTAAGTTCATATCTGGATGTATTTTATTTTATAAAAATAATCAAATCATTTAATCTATTTTACATTGTTTAAAACTTATTTTTAAAATATTGATTAAAGTAAATTCAAGGTAACCCTCAATCATATCTTTAATTTATAATTTAAATTAAAATTATAGTTTTTATAGCAAGAATATACAGTAATTTTAGGTAATCTACCATAATCTAATTATATTATATTTAATAAAAATACTTGATAAATAATTAAAAATGTTTTAATACAAAAATATTATTTTTTGTGAATGAAGAATCTTAGAACACCATTGAAAAATACGAGACCGCGTAGAAATTTGTACACTTTTAGCAACCTAAAACCTTAAAAGCATTAAATGCTCTTCTTACCTTTAATGAAAATTTTGAACAAAACTGAGTCCTATTACAATTGGAATCAAACCAATGAAGCCCCAAAGGTAAAAGTTCTAAGAACCTAGTCCTTCCAATAAGTATTAAGATTAATATAGCACAAATTTAATTCATTCCAGAAATAGAAGAGAAAGCTTAAATTTACGTAGCAAAGACGCCCCTTCTCAATTTTAATAATTGTCTTAATCCCTGATTAACTACTTTATAAACA